>JAKCPI010011663.1:0-77978 GCA_023213315.1 Euborellia annulipes | reverse complement strand
AGGGTTAGGTTAGTAACATCTTATTTTACTTGAGTTCATGATTTGAAACGAACAGATAGAAAAAGTTGCACTTTTTGTTCTAGGCATTTTGGGCACGTTTGCACCTTTTGACTTGGGTAGCGTGCTTGGGCAGCTTTGCACTTTTTACCATGTCAAGTGAAACGTAAACAAAATCTAATATTCTAAAAACCAATATAATGTGACATTTTTAAAAGAAACAAATGAATTTTTTAATTAATATATTCAATTGCAATATATATAAACCAAAATATATAAATTTTCCCAGGTGATTCAATATAAAAAATAATTAAAGAGCAAATTAATCAAAAGTTTTTCAATCATTTTTTTTTCATTAAAAATTTGATAGCTACTTTTTTTTGTAAATAAAATTTTTAATTAAAATTAAATGATCGTCGCAGAGCAAGGAAAAAGCAAAAGAAAACAAAATAATTTTGAATACTACAATTTAGTCAGGATCCGAAGGAACTTTGCAGCCAGGAACATTAGGTTCCATAAAACATTAAGTTTACTCGAGTACAATTTAGTTGATATTCCAATGCTGCGATTCCGGTCGCTTCACTTCTAATCAACTAGCTATCCCTCGGATAAGCCATTTGACTATGACTTTCTGTCTTTTCACATCTATTAAGGTGCGCGTCTCGGGGTGCTAATTTTGGGAGTTTCCAGCGGCCACAATTTTGAAGCTATCGACCTCAAATTTTTTTTTAATTAAAGCTATTTAAAATATCTACAACTTATAGAAGGCCTTTTTTTGATTTTCGAAAAAATAAAATTTTTTTTTTAGATTAATCGCATTAAATAAAAGATATTTAAAAAAAATTCGCTCTATAACTTATAGATAATTAAATTAGTAATCATTGTGTTAAAGAATAATTAATTTTTTACCCTTAAGTAATTAGCTGGAAACTTTCAAATGAAATGGAATAAATCCCTTGTATTCCTATGGGAAAAACTAACGCCATCTCTTGCCGTATAGAGTAACTCGGTAGTCAAACGTGTCCTAACGGTTTTTCGAGACGCGCACCTTAACTAGATCATATGATTAAATAGGAGCACAAGTCGTAATTAGCAATCTAGAACCCACAATTTGGTATAAAGGGATGAAATTAGGAACACAAGTTTTGTTTATTTATTTTTTGAAAAATTTTAAATTTTTGTTAAAAAATTAATTAGCTTTAATTTTTCGTATTTATTTTAATTGTTAATAATTTTTATAAATGATGCCTTTATTAAGTTGCTAACTTCACAAGACTTTCCTTATACCCCAGATAGCTAATTATATGTGGAAAAAATCATTTTTTTTTAACTCGTAAGTTAAACGTTCTTGTTTACTTTATCGATGATTTGCTATCGGTCGGGTTTGCTGGTTGACTAGCTGTGAAGCAACCGGCCCTTAGTTTCATTCATTTGTCTGTGTGAAATCTATCAATATCTGTAATAGGTCTATTCTATCTTAAACGTCGCATTGCAACCCGGGCGTTACTCCGAGCTTTTTGTTAAAATAAATATTTTTATGAGAATCGATCGATAAAAAAATCCTTTATTATTTTTTAGACACCTCTCTAAAAAAAAACGAAAATTTTATTAAACAATTAAATTTCAAGAATTAAACAACAAAGAAAAGTAAACCCTAACCCCGAACATAAATGTCTTTATCAATGCGAATCTTTTAAATTCAAATTGAGCTTGAGAGAATAATTTCTTATTAACGAGAGAGAGAGAGAGAGAGAGAGAGAGAGATGGCATTTGCAAAGAAGAGGGTTCGGGTGGATTTTTCCGATTTGCCAGTGAAAGCAAAGCGGGTTCGGCGTTTCCCAGAGGGTCGATATCGAGCCCGGGGTCGACGTTCGCCTGATGCGCGATGCTCATGCTGCCCATGCCCGGGCTTAAGGTGGCCTCAAGTACCCCAATCTAGGGGTTCAACCCTAATTTTACTATTTTTATTAATAACTCTAATGAAAAGGAACCTATATTTTTATTTTTAATCTTCTATTTATTATTACTAGCCGCGTCGCCCCTCTGGACCCCCCTCCAGCTGGCTCGGGCCCGCCTGCGGCGGACCCTCGCCTTTTCTTCTTAAATATGAAAAGAAAATTAATATTATTCGATTTCAATCCAGTGCCTGCTTGAGGATTTGTTTACATTCATGGAATACACAAATGAAAAGAATACATAAATATTTCTCTATACATTTCCTATGAGAGAAATCGTAACTTTAAAAATTAATAACTCAAAAAGTTATAGGAATTTCAGGATGAAAATAATTTTCCTGTGATCCCGAGAAGGTCCTCTTTATGCATAAAAAATTTCATTTCAAAATTCCAACGGGAAGTTGCCTAAATAGAGCGTGACAGACGGACGGACAGACAGACAGACAGACGGACATTAGTGAATTATATATATAGATTTTTATCCTTCTCCCTTAGAGTAGAGGGAGATCTGACGCTCGGTGGTTATGTTGAGTGATATTTATTTAAATTAACGAATTAGAAGAGCAAATTTATATAGAAAATGCTTTTGAAATTCTACAAAAATGAGATTTTCTGATTAATTTTTATGTGTTCTCAAATTCACTAGTTTTTTGTCCTTTTTTTCAAATAAATCTTTGAAAACTAACCAAAAAATGCGAGTGGAGAAGATGAATATATGTATAATATAGGTCTATACTTTTGTTGTCCTGTTGGCAGAATTTAATGCAAAGGTTTAGCACAGCTGCCTGGGTAAAGAATGCAACGTGAGAACTTTAATCGCAAGACCCTACCCAAGACCCTTAGGCCTTAGAAATTCATTTGGTAATCTGGGAGGGTTTTGGGATCTTTTCTTGGTGCGGATTGTTGTTTTCCTCCTCAGACAAAAAGACAATATCAGTCTCCGGAGAGAGAAAGAGAAAGATGGCCCTGAGGCCAGGTGTTACTTTACTTCGGGCATGTCGTATGTTTCCTCGCCAGTTGATTTTATTGATCAAAAATAATATACTATCAGATTAATATCGAAATTCATACAATTCAAATCATTTTTAACCAATATCATACTAGGCCTATATAATTTTTATAAATTAAAAAATCTAGTGTGACTAATTGCACAGAACACACTGTGCTTGTGTATAGATTTATTTATTTTCCCATAGCACCTTAGTTAACTTGACCATTTACATTTTATAAATAAAAATGAAAAAGTCAATTGATTCAAAATTTCTATAGGCTCTGTGTATTTTAAATGTTCACTGCTTGAAATAAAATATTGTGAGTTTTCAAAATTTTAATCTCATATTTAGATAATTTATACACAATAGAGAATCCTAAATAAATACAAAATTTCATAAGAATTGGAAAAATTTTTTTAAACGTGTAAAAAGTTCAAAGAGGATCCCCCTTTTGAATCGAAATTTACATGCAAATCCCCTTTGGGATTTAACATTGTCTCTATAAAAGGAAGAGACGGAAAGTGAATTTGGAAAATCTAAAATACTACATTAGCAAAGTGTGGTTCAAACAATTTCCACGAAAAATTTTACTGATATACTTTTTAAAGAGCATCTAAAAAATAGTTGATTTATAAATTTTAATCAAAATTGTTAGAGCCAATTTTGAGAAAATCGAACAAAACTGAAAAAGTACATCAGTAAAGTACTAGTACTTTTTGGCCGATTTTGTTTAAAAGCTTATTTTTACGCCTTAGGAAGGTGCCTAACTTAAACATAAAATTTCAACCTCGTAGCTCATTTCCTTCATGCTTAAAAATGTCCACACAAACACAGACATACAGACCAATTTGCGGGTCCCACTTTTTTGGACTCAGGGGACCTCAAAACATGTATTTCGATCAAAATCTCGACATCGAATTTTCGACATGACCGCAATACATTCTCTCTATATATAGGGTAAGAGAAAGTAAAAATAATTCGACTGAAGATTGCTAGGCCCATCTCAGAATTGCAAATGAGAAGAGAAGGCGTGTCTTTTCTTGAATCTTGGAATTCCATAAACAACCGGAATATAAGACACTTCTCGTTACATTCCCTTTTTGTTTTCTTCTTGAAGAAAAAAAAATTTTGTTTTTTATTCTCGCCTTTTATTTTATAAAACAAGTAATATTGTAAATTATTTTTTTAATTATTAAATTATTGATAATAATTTAATAAAAATATCCTTATCTAAGTTTTTATAGGAAAAATAAATCTTTTGTTTTCAAGTGAAAGCACTTTTATGAAGTATTGATAGTATTTAACGTTCAATTAATCTAAAATTATACCTTTCTAACGGACATAGATTATTTTTTCTTAAAGATCATTGAAATTTTTTTTTTTTTAATTTGAATAATTGCATTCGAATTTATTCGAAGTTGCCAGCTTGCCCATTTTGTTTAATTTGAGAAGGAGCCTTCTCTAAATGGCACTAACTACCTGCACCCTTTTGTTACCTGGACAAGGTAAATGAATTCGGCACCTTGGCTTGGCTTAGGGATATTACAACCGTCCTAGATTTTTTTGGAAGTACTTTACTTGCCTTGAGCACAAAATTTAAAATGGGGAGATCCTGCCAGGTGGCTCCGGACCGAAGTCAAGAGTTACCTGAAAATGTTTAAATTTTATTTATATTAATATACAATAATTGAATTAGAACACATTCCAAAAATACGAAGGTGATAAACAGGCAAATAGGTTTGTGAATAAAGTATATTTTAATATGTTTGGTAAATAATGTGTTTATACTTTGTTGTATTTGACAAAAATTGTGTATGACTTTCTATTTTGAATATTTTGTCATAATAATTGTTAGTTGTAAGGTCCTGATTCTACCGGAGACCTTTTAAAACATGTAAATTAAATTAATTGATTTTTATTTTTATTTTATTATGTGTGACGTCATGTGATTCGGTTGCTTAGCGCGTTGCCCCTTTCGCTTCGGCAACCCGTTTGGCTGAGCAGCCAGCCATGGAGCCTACTCTCCTGGCATTTTGGCATAAAGACGTCCCCCTGACGACCCTCAGCCCCTTGGCAAACTTCATTTCCATTTGCTTTTCTTGCATCTGCATTTCACTGCTGAAACCGAGGCGTCGTGCCTCTAAGCGGCTCGCTAATAAATTTATTTATTTATTTGAATATCTTCACAAGTAGGCTAACTACATTAATTATACAATAAGCAGCGACCAAATCATTCCTTCACGTGAAAGGCGCGGGGTGTTATTTACGCCCCTGCACCGGTACAAATAAAAACATTCGGCTATTTGTATATTTTAATTTACAAAATGTTTCAACGAGGGGATTATTAACATATTAAAAAATACTAAATATTCAAATTAAAATTGAAACTTTTTCTCATTTTTTTTTTTAAATATCATTATTATTACTATTCATTACGATATATAAAGCACTAGCGGTTAGCTTCCGTCTGTGCCGATCAGGACGCTGATTGGCTAGAGTTACAGGAAGTGATGCGGGAGCGGGAATTTGAAAATTTCCAGTCAGCAAGAATAAATTTGACGCATTTGCTCGCCGCAAGGTTTTCTGAAAACCTCCTCGACTTTTTATGAAAAAGTAGGCCTAATAATCTTTTGTATTTTTTTTTTATTTAGGCCTCCATCTTTCAATTTGCTTTTATTAACGAAAGTGTATCAAATTCCCACTTACTTTTATGTTTCGTTCTTTTACAGACAAATAAATTAGATAAATTAGAAGTATTATTTATTTCTATAGCAATCCAGATTTTCATCTTCATTTTTACTTTTTAAAAGTGAAGCTCACTCATTATTTTTGTTGGACGAATACAAATAAATTTTTTGTATTGTGTTTTATGTACTCTTTTAGACAGCGAAGGGCATTAAATATTAATTTAATGATTTGCTTTTTCCCTGTTTTTTGATCACGAAAGAAATATTTTTTCTTAATCAAACTGTAGATGTAAAATATCAAACGCATTTGGAAAAAATTAAATACCAAACGTAAAGAAAAGTATAAGGTTAACACCAAGTAGGTAAAGAGAGATCAAGTAGAAGCCTTATTGATTAATCGAATTTGGCACCTGAATTAGACAAGGAGAAGACCCTCCGAGCAAATTTTATTTAACTCGAGTCCAGGTTAGATTGTAAGGCTTCAGCTTAAGGATCAGATAAATGGCGAGAATTTCTCGAGAGGATTTTTTTACTTTCTCTTATCTATATATGTAATATATAGTATTGCGATCCTGTCCGAAATTCGATGTCGAGATTTTGATGGAAATACACGTTTTGAGTACAAAAAGTGGGTCCCTCAAATTGGTCTGTCTGTCTGTGTTTGTGTGACGCTTTTAACTATTAAGGAAATGAGCTACGAGGTTGAAATTTTATATTTAAGTTAGGCACCCTCCCGGTCACTTAAAATAAGCTTTTGAACAAAATCGACTGAAAAGTACTAGTACTTTGCTGATGTACTTTTTCTGTTTTTTTTTTCGAATTTCAAAATTTTCTCTAACGATTTTGATTAAAATTCATAAACCAACTATTTTTTAGATAACCTTTAAAAAGAATATTACTAAGTTTTTTCCTAAAACGTGTTTGAAGTACACTTTACCGGTGTAGTATTTCAGATTTTGTACTTTTTTCAATATTGGAAGCATTCGTAGCTCAGCGCCTATGAAACGCAAGTGGTCAAGTTAACTAAGGTGCTGTGGGAAATTAAATATATCTCGACACAAAAAATCTGGAGTGACAGCACAGTACCCAACTTTCTATTAGCGAAGGTAAGAGAAAGTTGTGTTGTGTAAAGCACTCAAGTCACACCGGATTTTCTGAAAATTGAAATTGACCAAAACAAATTGAATCTTGTCCTTTTTAATTTACCCAAACTGAGATATCAAATTGATAAGTATATAAAATGTATCTTCTTAATCTTAAAATAAATATTCCATTAAATATTTCGAGCATCAATTAAACTTGATTCATTCATCTTAGTCAAAAAAACTGCTGCTCTATGCGACACGCGATAGGCAGAGGTGAGGTGACTTTAGAGATTAGAGAACAGGAAAGAAGGAGGAAATGAAATTTGACAACACTCAGAATTTATTAATTAAAGAAAAACAATAAACGTGTTACAAATGTGCTATGCACAGATACACAGGAGTGTGTGCTATATTCTTTTGCATTTCTTATAAGCCCAGTTCAGGTTATTAAATGGGTTATTTTAGGGTAGAAAAAAAACTTTGTATATTTTAGACTAATATCACTATTTCTTATTTTCTCTTACTCTATATATGAAATATATAGAGAAAGAAAGTATTGCGATCATGTCAAAAATTCGAGATTTTGATGGAAATACATGTTTTGAGGTCCACTGAGTCCAAAAAAGTGGGTCCCTCAAATTGGTGTGTAACTGTGTAACAATTTTTAGCATGAAGGAATTGAGCTCTTCTTCTTTCTTAGCCTTATTCCCGCAGTGAGGGGTCGGCGGAATGGATTTTTTTGCGACAGGAAGAAATAGAACAGGCCGGCCCGTCGCACGGTCTGACGCCTGTTGAAAATATAGAAAGAAGGGACAGACATGTAAACAGCAGAACTGCTAGTCCCAGCTCGGGTAGCTCGTGGTCGCCATCCACGTACCCACAAGATGTGGGCCCCTGAGCAACATTAAGGAATTGAGCTACCTGATTGAAATCTTATATTTAAGTTAGGTACACTCCCTGACAATCAAAATAAGCTTTTGAACAAAATTGGCCAAAAAGTACTAGTATTTTACTGAAGTACTTTTTCAGTTTTTTCTTAACTCTAACGATTTTAATTAAAATTTATAAATCAATTTTTTAGATCCTCTTTAAAATGTATATTCTAATTTTGCCTTAAAAATGGTTTAAAGCACACTTTACTGATGTAGTATTTCAGATTTTTACTTATGAAATGCAAGTGGTCAAGTTAACTAGTGCTATGGGTATATAAATTTATCTCGCCACAAAATATTCTGGTGTGACAAGCACAGTACACAACAAGTTGTGTGCTGTGCCATCAGCCACACCAGATTTTATTTTCAAGCTGACCATATTAAATAAATCGGTGAATTTGTTTTATTTAAAATATCCTCTTAACATTTTTGTAAGGCCAATCGTTCGTCCTTGTCTAGAAAGGTTTTTATTTTGCAAGGGCATCCAGGTAGTTGAGCCCCTTGCAACGATCCATTCATCCTCTTGTCTAGCAGAAATATAAGAATTAACAAAGATCTCTCTCCTCTCTCCTCTCTCCTCTCTCTTTCCAGCCGGCCCTTTTGTATTGTTCAATTTACTCTGGGATCATTTTTTTTTCTTCCGTTCCACACTAAAGTTTCCGATTTTCTCTAACTTTAGAATTTCACATCTTTGGAAAAATAGGGTGTATGTAACTAAATTTAAGGCAGGTTCTCTCGTTAAAAGTGAAGTAAGCGACCTTAGATTTAACAAATGCCTATTTTTATAACCATCGAACTTTTTACTTTTACTCTGTGTCGTATGAAAGGGATTGTAAGTCTCTTACAATAATACTTTATTTGTTACTTTCCCTTACCCTGGACCATCATTGTTTATAAGCGACTCCGTTTTATTATCTAGCATTTGAAAGTACAAGAGTAAAGTGTACTTCAAAACACTTTTAGGGTAAAATGAGAATATATATTTTAAAGAGTATCTAAAAAATAATTGATTTTTTGAATTTTAAACAATTTTGGTGGAGAAAATTTTGAGAAAATCGAAAATAACTGAAAAAGTACATCAGTAAAGTACTAATACTTTTTGGCCGATTTTGTTTAAAAGCTTTTTTGAGTCTCCGTGAGGGTACCTAACTTAAATATAAAATTTCTCTATATATTTCATATATAGGGTAAGAGAAAGTAAAAATTGATTTTTCATATAAGTTTCTTATATTCTAACTATATAGTAAGCAACCATTCAAGAGCGCGCGGCTTTTAGACCTAATTATCTCGATAAACGTCGCATTTAGGTTAAATATGATAATAACCAAAATTAAAGAGCATTAGATTTCCTTTCTAGTGGTGTTATTGAATTTTCATTTGATTTTTCGTTAGGATATTATAATAGAAAATATCAAAATTTTAGCAAAAAATCGATCTTTTGCCAACTTCAAGGTCTCTGAGCCTCGGGGAAGAATTTTCGGATCGATTGCAAACTTTGCATATCTTTTTTTTTTTGTAAAGGAACCATTTGAGCAGCACAAAAAGAGGAAATTCAAGAATCGATTTCTAATGTGGCACATTTATTAATGTGCGAGATAAAAAATTGAAATAGGCAGAAGTAAGATGCTTTGTCAAGCCCACGAGGGGTACTTTGGCTGTCCTATTCGGAATCTAGACAAGCCATGGCCTCCAAATGTTGCTTGTAGAAACTGCACAAGAGGTTTAGAAGGTTAATAAAAATAATATTATTACTATAAATTGGTTTATTGTTATTTTGATACTCATGTATTTATATATATTTGTTTTAAGGTCTTTTTCGACATCTGAGTTCATTTAGACGTCATTTCTATTTATTAATGATTGGAGCCAATTCAGTAGAAATTAATTTTTTTAAAACTTTTTTCAATAATTTTATCAACTGGTGAATTAGTTTAAGTTAATAAAAATTATGTACGAAGGTATTTGTTTTGTTTCTGCAACAGACAAAAATTAAAACCATCGATTTTTACAAAAACCGTATAAACATTCTCCTGGCTACAAAAGCAAACTTTTCCATGAATTTTAAATTTTTTTTCGATAAACATGTCATTAATTTCATAGCCAAATTTCAAAGTAAAAAATCATGTTGACCTGTAGTATAGATGTTGTGTTTGTTTGAACATTTTATTTTGTCTTTATTCGCTAATTATCTGGTTTTGAAACATAATAAAAAAAAAACTAGATTAGAAATTGTATTAATTAGGTAATGTCTCATTTTCTACCATATAAAAGATTATAGAGTATGTATTATCTAATTAAAAACTAAAAGCTTAAAGTTTCGAGAGTTGGTTGCTTTATTAAATTTATTTAAATAGATCTAGAAAAAAATAAATCTTGACCTAGATAGAAAATAAATAAAAATGGATATTTTCCCCTCCGGTTAATGACGCACTCTCTCGTCGTTAAACGAAGTTGAGTCTGAGACTCCCAGGGCTCCAGGACCCGGGACCCCCATATAGCGTTTATAGCGGATATTTAGCCTGCTGGCTTCTCTCTCTCTATCTCCCTTTCAAAGCCTAGATTTCCTTAATCGTCATGGATAACAAATTTTATCAGTAAGCATTCCATTTCATATAGCTGACTGGCTAGCTGGAAAATTATAATTTATTGAACTGTGTGATAACAAATAAATAAATGGAATTCAGAATCGCAAGCTAATTATTATTAATATAAATAAAAGCCGAAGGGAAGTTTATGTTACGGGATGGAGAGAGCAAGTACGAGGTCAGCAAATAAAGAAAGACAAAAGCCGAAAAGGAGACATTCGGACAAAATTTTATTTGTCCATCCTCAGTTATTATAGGCTTATAATCTAACTAGGCACAAAGTTATCATTGATGTGCGGCACAAAAAGCCTTGCATATATATATTTTTTTAAAACTATTAGATATAGTCTCAAATAGACTCTCACGTAGCATATTTTCCATCCCTTAATATTAATATTAAATAAAATAATAAATATTCATCATTTATTACCAATTTTCAACTATCTCCGCAAAATTCTGTCTGTGCATCACAAAGAAAAATTTATAAAATTTTGATTTCAGATTATTTCATTATTAAAAATATTCTTCTTTCTTCTATTTATCTATCTATATATACCATAGGCGCCGGAACTGGGGGGGGGGCAAGGGTACATTGCCCCTCCCCTGGCATTCTATAGGGGGGCAGAGGGGGGCAATATGTCTTCTTTTATTTCATTTATTTTTAAAAATGATATATTTTTACTTTTGAAAAATAAAATCTAAATTAAAAAAAATTTAAAGAGTAAGAAATTCATTTTTTTTTCCAAAAATTTTTGATAAAATCACTAGCAAATTTTTTAAAATTTTAATTTTATTAAAATTGTGATTTTATTTAAAATTTTTAAAGTTTTATAGTAGATTTCTTTTTGTTTTATACTATTTGAACATATTAAATTATTTTAATTTTCTAAAAAAAATATTTTTGCCCCCCCCCCTGATTCAAATTCGTTCCCGCGCCCCTGATATATACTGTATATAAAAATGTAATGTAAAAATGTACCTATGTATGTAGGCGTTCTATAGAAATGCACAATTTTCAATGAATCTATTTGAAATTAATCACACGTATTTGAAACGACGAGTAACGTAGCGATAATTTGAATCTTTTAATTGTTTTGGGCAATTGATTATAATCAAATCTCTTCAATGTCTGAACACAAATCTATTCTCTTTCTTATGGCAGCTTCGTGATTTATGACTAGGAACCTTTAAACAGTCATAAATAGACCTTTCTGTTATCAGTCAGTTGATGACAAGGTCCTTCCTTCACATCTAGAGCAAACTTGCAATGCAACAAAAAATATCGCCGGGGACGAAAGGCGGGCTTTGCGGCTAGTAATAATATAAAATGTTATATACAGCGGTGGGCTATTGGGCCCTTTGTTGAATTAGTTGATAATTTCCGAGCTCGGAGCAAGCCTTTTGTTAAAATAAAAGGTTTGCTACAAAGAAGGAATCTATATCTATCTATCTATCTATAATAGTTATCAGTCTGGAGAAAAAAACGCTTTGGTTGCCTATCTCTTAGGAGCTTAGCAATTTGAGCTCATAGGAATAACTATTTAGATATATTTAACTATTTTGTTCATAATTTCGTTAATAATTAACAGATATTCACGAATGAATGATTTTTGGAAAGCTAAAGAACTATAGAATATCGTACATATGTGTAATTTGCATTCAGGGATGGAAAAAAGTTAAAAATTTCGATTTTTCTAAATTTTTAGCTTTTATGTTTTGCACCACTAAACCATCTTCGATTTAGCTGAAACTTAACATTTCTATCTATTTAAACAATCTGCATATTTTTATGAGGTAACTTCTTAAAATAATTTAGGAAATTCAAAATAAGAGACGATTCAGAGCAAATTTTCTTTTAAAATTTAATTTTCTTTCTCTTAAATAGGATTTATTCAAATTAAAATCCACTTTCTAATCGGGAATTAAGTCACAGAGAATGAAAATTTTGAATTTATAATGAAGGAGATTTCAGGACTTATAATTTACCCTCACTAGTTAGAAGCATGGGCTTAACTAGAGAATCTGGAGGGGGGGCATGGGACCAGCTATCCTCCGGGGGCCTGGAAAGCCCCATATTTTCTCAATTTTTCTTGGGGCAGGGAGCTTTCTGGGGGAAGGGGGCACGAGCCTTCTGGGGGGGGCACCCCCTAATTATGGCCATGGTTAGAAAAGAAGGCAAACGTCCTAATTGCTACTTAATTTACACTAAATTTCAAAAGATTTGGTCCACGGGATGCTGAGAAAATGATGCCTTTCAATAAACATGGCCCTTTTTACTACACTCTGCCCCACCGATTCATTTCTAATTTTAATATCTTCCTAGGAGCTCTAAGGAATATAAATATCAGATATTTGAACCTTTGATGAGTGGACATGGATAATAGTTAATACAATTTTTTTCGGCCTTTTCGACGTGAATCATATTTAATACTTAAAAGCTATTTGTTGTCCAGTGACGGCGCTACGGAAGGGGGGGGGAGGGACAAGCGCCTAGAGGGGGGGGCAGGGGTGGTCATCATGCCCCGGGCGCTACTCACAAAGGGGCGCCAAATGGTCCGCAAAACAAAAAATTGCTGGATAATTTTTATTTTTATTATAATTGATTTCTGGAAAATATATTTTAAATTTAGTGCCAGTGTAATATAATAATTTTGTATATTTTGCATATAATATCATACGGTTTTCGAATGGGGGGGGGCGCTAAAAAGGTAGTGCCCCGGGTGCGAGCTCACACTGTACAGAATACCCGTAAAATCATATAAAATCAAAGACATGGCAAATAAAATATTGTTTTCGAAATATCATTATATATTAATATTTATATTTAGGCCTATATATATATATATAAATTTTAATTAAGAAATCTAATGCCTTTTAAGAGATTTTTGTCTATTTTGTTTTGATAACCTTAATAGAAGAGGAATTGTAGAATCTTATTACAATCCTTTGCCAAAATTCACATACTACACTATTTGGGAAGATTTGCATTTTCTTTAACTACAGTAGGCCTACATATAAGTACTCATGATAGATAGTAATTTATGGAATAAATCCTACTAGTTTTTTTTTCTTAAGAAAGTAGATATCGGATTCGTTTTTCTTATTTATATTTGATCTTTTTTTTTATCTAACCTTCTTTGGCCTTTATTTATATTTCCCACAATTTTTTTAAATTTTATTCATTTTTATTTTAAATGCTTGTTTAAGATTTTCTCTAACTACTTGTAGAAACTTGCTCATATTTTCCTTTAATTGGTTCACAATCAATCTAAATGAATGAAGTGACGGAGAGATTGTTGAAACTTCTTCTTAAATCCTGGAAAGAATGTAATATTTAAATAAACTAAAGGCAATAGAAATAAATTGAATAGCTTTCATTCTTATTTTATTCATATTAATGTAATAGTTACACATATTAAAGGAATAAGGGATGAAATGAAACAGATTGAAGGATGAGCAAGAGTATGAAGAATCTGTGAGCCCGATCCCGATGTGGCCTCTGAGAGGGTTCGAAGGCCGGAGGCCGGAGGCCCGTCTGTCTATGAGTCGACCTCGCCCTGGCCGAGGCCGAGGACGAGGACGAGGACGCCCTGCATCGATCTCCCGGGCAGCGAGGCACGCCCTGCAACACGCTCCCCAAAAGGCCCAACTGCACCAATGCACCACTCTTCACCTCTACATCCGCAGCACTGTGGCATACACCAAACTAAACCCGATGGATACCGAGAGGAAAAAAACCAAAAGCAGAAGAAATGATCTCGCTGTTTCTCTCTCCCTTTTTGGGGCGGTGACGACGTCCGTTGGCTGGAGGATGTTGCAAAACTCAAAGGATATTATTGGGGGGTTGCCATGGGAACGGGACGCCATCCCCTTGAAGCCGTTCTGCTGTTTCTGTTTCTCCTACCTTTTCTCCATCTTCTATCAAATATTCCTCAAGTCCATTAACACCATTCATTCGAACAATGACGCTAATTGATTTTGGAGAAATCTTAGCCTAAATTTTCCTTACTAAAAATACTAATTGGATGCTAGTAAACAGAATCATAGACTTTAAAATAGGGCATTATTTCGCAACAAAAATAATCTAACTTAATATGTGATTTTATAGTACGAAAATAACGTTTTCTTTGAAAGAGAGACGAGCGTTAAATGATAGGAGCTGCAAGTGTCAGAAAAGTCGTAATTCTAAATATTTTTGTCACCAAGTACCAGGATAAAAGGAAAGGAAGCGAGTGAATGGTGAGTCGGGAAAAATAAAGGTGTTCGCTTCATAAGAGTAGTCCTAAAAAAAAAATCAATTTTCAGAAAAAATTTTCAATTTCCATTCATTGATTGGACAGAAACTCTCTTTGCATACATATAAATTTACAATCAGGTTTTGCAATTGTAGATTCTGAATATTATATTGTAAATTCAGAACAATTTTTTTATAATGAAATTATTTTGTTATTTTGAATTTAATTAAATAATTAACAAATATATACCACATATTGGTTTATGAACTAATATTGCCAAAATATTTGTGAACTTCGATACTTGAAAAAAAAAAATTGCTCGATCTCGGATCTCTCAATTTACTCAGGCACTAATTGAAAAGTACTCAAGCGTGCCTAGCACAAACTGGCTGATCCGAGAATGCTGAAGCAATTGTTTTCTTATTAAATATCAACCTATTAAAAACAGGGGTGACCAAAACAAAATTAAAAAAATTCTACACAGAACTGACCAGTATTAAAATTCAGCTCCACTATGACATTGACATGATTAAGCTTCTGACATAGTCAAATTTGATAGATATGTGTTTGGTGTTTGGACTTGCGGATGATATAATAAATAATTTTTGTTTATATTGTTACCTCAACTCTTTAAATAACAAATAATGCAAATTTAACAGGAGATGTTATTTATTATTCTTTAGCTGAATAATATTAAAAAAAAAGAACTCAGGTCGCACTTGGAAACTCCAAAAAATATGCTTTTTTTAAAATAATGTGACTTTAAATCGTTTTTACGCATTTTTGTCTAATAAAATGCCCGAGTCCGTGGCTCAGTGAGAAGAGATTAGCTTCTTGTGCTTAGGGTCTCGGGATCGGTTCCCGTCCCAAGCGAGAAAAATTTATTTCATTTGAATTGGCTATCAATCATTTGAAATAAATAGGGATAAGGCCTTAGATGCCGAAAAAGACCTTAAACAAATTTTAATTTTCTTAATTATTATTTGAAGATTTCACGATTTAATCTGAAACCCTTGAAAAAAAATTAAGGCTCTCACAGGAAACGAACCCAAGTTGTTTCAAAGTTGTTGAGAGAGCCTGAATTTTTTTATTCTCTGATTTAACAAAAATAATCTTGAAAGCTTCTCTGAATTCATTTCCATTTAGAAATATGTTTGACGTAACTCTCCCTCCAAACTCTATTTCATTTGCTTTTTAGAATCTAATGTTGAATTGTCAAGGAATAGGATATTAGGGTTATTTATAAATAATACCAAATTTTCAATTACAAATACAATATATTTTCTAAAGAATCATTTCTAGTGAATCATTTATCCACAAGTTTGAAAATAAAATATTGGCAAACATGAAAAATTAACATACATTATCTTAAGTACATTTTTGTAATATTTTGTTGTTACTCTTACCCAAAATGGAGGTAATATGTTGAACTTCAAAATACATTTGTTCGAAGATTATCTTACGCGCATTAAAACATGTATAATAAAAATATATGTGAAGAATTTTGCATGGAACTATCTAATGTATTTACTTATTTAAACTTGAGTATGTAATTCTCTTTGGGTAAAAACGTATCATTATAAATAAACAAAACTATCAGTTGATTTTTAAATATTTTTATACATATTTTTTTATAATTTTTTTAATTAAATACGTAAACTTTATTATTACTCTTTAAAATATTTGAAATACACACTCACTCACGCACACTCGCAAACGCGCACACATACACACACACACAACCCTGATAGATTTGGATTCAAGTTATACTTTATTAAAATTTTGGGAAATACTTGTTTATTATACTGAGCATGGGAATTAATAATTATTTGACAAATATATTATTATTAGTGATAACAAATATATATTATGAAGGAGTGAATTATTATAAATATTTACTGATACCTTGGAGAAATACATATTATATAAATATTTTTACCAGACAATTAATATATTAAAAGTGTGGCGGTGGAGGTTTTGCAACTCGAGAATGATCAATTTGGTGTCATTTTGAAGATTTGCGACCTTTCAGAGGAAAAGAGAGAGAGATTGGCTGGGGCAGAGCCCCTCGGGGCCCAAAAGGAGGACAAAAAGGGTCCCTGAGGAAGGGTTTCGGGGATTGAGCAGGCCTTTATAGGTCGGCCGAGTCAATCACATGTTTTTCTGAGTCGCAAACCGCCCAAGCCTCGACAAACACATAACACGGCCAGGTTTGGGATTTATTTTCAATAATTATTTTTGTTTTATAAATATATATACATATATGTGTATATATATATATAAAAAAGATATTTGGCACCCAATTTTTAAATATTTATTATCTGAGGTTATATTTTATTTATTTATTTATTTTTATATATATAAAAAAATTATACAATTTGATTTGCTTTGAAATATTGCCACACCAGAGTCATTCAAATAACAGTTTTTTTTTTTTGTTTTTTTTTTTCTCCTATGACACTAAACTTCCCAAACCCAACATCACACTAATCAAAAACATTTTATTTTTTTTTAAATAAAAAAATAGATAAATTCATGCAGTATTTCCGATACAACCCAGCTGACGTATTGTAATTAAAGCAGTTGTTTAACTTGTGATCACGTACAATGCATTATTACACATACATAAGCAATTGCTCTGATAATCTTCATATATATATAATTATAAACTTTATTCAGTTAAAATCTAATAAATTACTGGTATATATTATATATTTTTCATTTATATTAAAGAAATACTATTAAATTTTCCATCTTTAAATATAATTATTCAGAATTTACAATCACAACAAAGATAACACTATTATATTGAATGCAAACATAATGGAAGCAGGGCGAGGCGGTGGGGGGACTTGATGGGAAGGGCGCATGTCTTTTAGGATGTTCCAAAAAAAAAATATTATTGGAATCCTCTGGAAGTCAAGACACACGAGACCCTCAGCCGTCAGTCCTTGGCCCAAAAAATGCTCAAAAAATAATAAAAAATGTGAAAAAAAGAAAAAAATACACCTCGCCGAGCTCATTCGACGCTCATAACATCAAAAACTCTAGCAAAATGGCCTCATTATTGGGTTTTTTTTTTTTTTTCTTTTATATATTATTATTCTTTTATTATTATTATTTATTTGTTCGATTAAAAATATGGTGGCAGTACTTCTTTATAAATTTCATTATTAAAACTATTACTCTGAAAATACTAGCTAGAGTACGACCGTTATCAACGACATTCAAAGGAAAGGAGATGTTAATTTTTTATTTATTTTTTTTGCTGTTGGCTAAATTATGTTAGGAGGTTTGATTCCAATCAAAATATGAAGAATCGAGGAAAACTTTTGAAATTTAACGAGTCTTTTTTGGAGATTTTAAAAGCTATTTTTTTTTTTTTTGGTAGGTTTTCTTATAAAATAAAAACATATAGTCAGTCTTCCCAATCACAGTAAAGCTTTGATATAGGTGTACGTGTACTTGTGTGAATGTATGTATATGTATGTATGTATGTATATAGTGTGTGTGTGTGTATTTGTGTGTTAGCTTAATGTTGTGCTTAAATCAGTCCAAATTAGAAAAAAAAAAAATGTAAAAAGTGGAGGAAAAAAATTATTTTAAAAAAATACAATATATAAATGATATAAAAATTAAATAATTTAATAGTAAGAATTTTTTCCATCAATTCACACATCCAATCGTTTACACAACATGTATATTAATATTATATTATTATTGTTCTACATACGGATATATAAAAAAAATATACAATTTTCAATATTTTTATTTTTATTTATATGCTTACTGTGACCGTTTTTATCGAAAAATAAAAAAATGGCTAATATTTGTTATCTCATACGTCCACATACGAATCTTACATTTATTAATAGAATTTTCCTCGCTAATATTTCTCTAAGTGCCAACAGCAAAATTGGGCATGGAAAAAATATATATCTGACCTTTTTCTTATTAAGGCAGCAAATGCAATTACCAAAAAAAAAAAAAAAAAACAGCGAAATAATCTATTATGAGACCTTGTGTTTTTTAAAACTTTTTTTTTTATTTTTTTCTTAATTTTCATAAAATACTATGGAAAATATACTGTGTGTATTTGATTTTTTTTAATATATATTTTATATACGTAACCAGAATATTTAGTATTTAAATGCTTTATTCAGGATTTCGTAAAAAATGTCTAGCTCAAAAAACACAAGATCATTTATATTTTCATTTTTTTTATTTAAATATTTTTGTAAAAAAAATACTATACTTTCACGCACAACAACCATACTAAATAGATATATATCTTTATAATTTATGTGTTAATGCTGAGCAGGTTTTCGAATTTGTCCACTTTATACCAGATTTAGAATTTCCAAACTGCCATTATTATTGCTTTACATTTTAAAATGATAACATGTCTTTTATTACAATTTAATTTTATTGTGTTGGCAGTCCAGATCCCAAATTCAGTAATCGGTTAACAAAATCGGATGTCTAAGAATTAATAGTAGTTATATATATATTTATATATATATATATATATATAAATATATATATGTATTAATATATATATATATATTTTTTATTACATTATAAATAAATGTTAATTATAGTGATAATCTTTTACGGAGTAACCACTACGTAACATTTCAAAAATCTGTTTTATTTAAATATATTATATATATAATTAGGCCTGAACCTTTTTTTTACACATTAAGAATGATAACAACGCTAAAATATTGACACCTTATCAGTCAAAAGCTAGTTGCAACACCAGTAATCTCTAGACCTCACTTTTCAATAAAAGTAAATAAAAGAAGTCATTGGCTCTGCATTTTCGAAGATGTTTATTTAATTCTTTTTTTTTTTTAATGTATTAAAATTTTTTTTTTTTATGAGTTTTTAGTATTAGGGATGATTAAAGTAAACACCAGGAAAAAAAGAGTATGAATGATTGAAAAATAATAATAATAATAATAATATATAATTAAAAATAAATTGAGATTCCCTCATTTTATTATTATAAATAATTTTTGGTATAGAGATGAAAAATTCTTCGGGAAGACAAAAACTATTTGCATGTTTTTTTTTTTTGTTTTTTTTTTTTTTGTGTTTTTTGTTTTTTTTTTATGTTATTTTTTTTTACATTATAGGCTAACAATTCCGAAATTGAGTCCGTACAATCTCAAACAAAATTTCATTCACTGCCATCGCCATTTGAGCAGTCAAACATAAAAAATAATTTCTTCCAGTGTCAGTTGTCTATACTCTTTGAATCTTTTATATACTTTATACTACATTCAGATATATAACTATATATTAAGGAATTTTATATATATATATATATTATGTATATATACATATATAATTATATATATATATATATATATCACATATTTTTTTTATAGATTTATATATTATAATAAAATAGAAAAAAAATTCTAGACTATTTCTCTGAATAAATATTGTGCATAAATTAGCAGAGAGAAAGATTCAGCCCATAGTACAACATTTTCAAGTAGAATAATAATCAAGAGTAAAAAATTATATATTAAAACAATAAATAAAAAAATATTGAATACTACTAAATAAAAAAATAAAACGGTTAAATTATGTAACCTGGATTTTTTAAATCTAACTTTTGATTATAAAAAAATAATTTAAAAAGTTAATAAATAGAACAAATAAAAAAAATATTAATAATATAATAATAATAATAATAATAATAATAATAAAAAATAAAAAATAAACATTGGAACTGTTGGGAGATCAATAGTCCTTTTCGGGGTTGAATAAATTAACTAGATATGAATTAAGTCTTTTAAATAGCTCCCAAACAAGCTGCCAAAGTTTCAAACATAAATCATCTGATTATATCTATCAAAATAATAATTTGGTTACATAATCTATACTTGTGCAAAACTAATCATATATTTTATATATATATACATATATATACAATATATATATATATGTATATACATATATTTATAATTTATATTTATCTTAACAATATTAATTATTATTATTATAATGTAAAAAAATAAAAAAGATTTTTTAAATTACCATCTCAAATTATATATATATATATACACATATATATATATATATATATATATATATATATATTATTTTAAATAGAATAATAATAATAATCATAATAATAGAGACCTTGTACATATGGTCAACTTTTCTCCAGTCATTTTGATAATTACATTGTAATAAAATCTTATTGATTATAACTAGACATCTATAAGAATTAAATAGACAATTTATTTTTTTTTTGAACATTAATAAGAAATATAATATAGTTATTAAGTGAAAAAAAAATAAAACAAAATACTGAATTTTTTCAGGCACGAAGCATCTTAGGATTGACAGAGGACATAAATTGGCATAATTATTATATATTATATTTATTTATCGATTTTTTTATGATTATATTAATATAAATTGTATAAAAACAATGCGATTATATTATTATAGAACAAATATATTATTACCCTATATTACGAAGAGAAAACCCACCCAATTATTATTCTTTGGAATGCGAAGGGCTGAGTTATCAACGCCCTTTTGGTGAAGGGTTGGATAGCGCCCAGGCATGTGGAAATAATTGAGCATTTATTATGACAATTACTCACGCGAATTATTTATTTATTATTTATATTAATAGATATCTGAAGCAGTGTGCCATCTAAAACTTTAATGAAGAGGTTTCATGGAAAATTTTTTTTCTTTTGTTTATATATATATATATATATATGTATATTTACATATATATTTATATAATTGAAAATTTTTGTACATTTTGTTGTATTACTATTTTTATTTATTATCATAGCTGGCCATCCAAGTCCGTTTGGATATAAAAAATGGTCGATTATTTAGGACCAAAACGCTTGGATTTTTTTTTTTTACTATTAATATTCTTAAAAATATTGTCCGTATTGTCAATGATTCAAAAATTTAATTAATTGGGGACAATGAGACGGACGTTTAGGAGAAATTTATTTATCTAAATAAATAATTTTTTATCTGGTGTTTTGGTTTATTATTATTTTATATAATATATATATATGTATATATATATTTATTAATATAATTAAATATTTATTTATTTATAAATTTTTTTTATAAATACGCGAGCAAAAAAGAGCGTTGACAAAAGCATGGAACGCTAATTATAGCATGCGATTTTTTTTTTTAATTTTTTAAAATTTATTTATTTATTTATTTCTAAGGTAATTTTGATTATGTAAAGATTAATAGGTGTCTATAGAAAAATTCACTACTTAGTACGACCCGAAAAAATTACCTGCAAACATTCAGTCGTTTAAGATTCAAAAATTACTCTCAATTTCCGGCAAGACGTCCAAGAAAGATTTTTGCGATTTATGCATTGTACAGTATAGCTTCGATGTGAAACTTTTTTTTTATTATTTTTATTTTTTTAGCAATATAATATTTATTTATTTAATAATAATATCATAAATATTCTTATTATTTATTATAGTCAGAATTTAAGGATTTTTTTTTCACTTATTTATTTATTTAATTCTTCGTTTTTTTTTCTATTAAGAAACTTTATAATCATCTAGATAAATAATTTTTATTCTTCATTTTTTTTTAAATAACTTATGGCCTATATCACATTAAACATAATAACAACAGAATCAACAAGGGATATGTTTTTTCTTCTATAAATATAATTTACTATAACAAGGAATGCTGACCCCAAATCGAATATTAATTATTTCAATTAGGCTAATTAAGTCAGATGTTTCACGCCGGATACCAAGGAAGTGATTTCTCGATAAAAAATCTGTCTCAGAGTAGCCATATCTTATGTTTGCAGAAAGTGGCAGTTAAGTTTCACAGCCAAATGGGGTTGGGTTGTCCTCTGTCAATGCAAGTGCTGTTTTTTTTTTTTTTTTTTTTATTCAACTTTTTATTATAAATATTCTTTTTTTCCCCTCTTTAATTAAAATAAAATGTCACCCAAATTTGGGTTCGTAATAAATGAAATTAAAGGAAAAAAATTCAAATAAAAATAAATAAATATATAATAATATAAGATCTCGATTCATGAGAGAGAGAGAGAAAGAGAAAGAGATCTGTTATTTAACATGTCTTTTTTTTTTCATTTTTCTATTTTGTTTTATTATTATATTATTAATAGATTCTCTTTTTTGTCAATATATGTTGATAAATCTAAGACAAACATACACATACCTTATACAAAACTCTAATTTTCCTTAAAATATTTTATTCTTTGTAATACTCATAAAATTTCTTTATAGGTAAATATATAAATACATATATAGATATACATATATAGTTATACATATATAAATACATATATATATATACCTATATATATATATAAATATAAAATAGATAACTGCTATCTAAATGGATGATTGCCCTGGTTGGGTCCGAGGTAAGTGGAGAAGGATGCATGCATTCATAATATTTTTATTGTATTTTTATAATAAATACTCATATATATATATATATATGTATATATATGTATATATATGTGTGTGTGCATATATAAATATATATATAATTCTCCAGCTTTTATTTAATCGATAAATTTAATTATGAATTGAATATTTTGTGGGCTCTCATATACCGATTCAATTCGATTAATATATATATATATATATATATATATATAAAGTGGGAAAATGTAGCCCTACAGCTGCGATGTCTATAATTTTATGTGGTTAAAGACACAAGTATTGCCAAAAATATATAAATATATATAAACACATATATATTTTTATATATCAATATATATATTTATATATTTAGTTTTACATTTCGTTGTATTTAATCTCCCCAAGTTTCCGCTTTAATATGTCCACCTTGTTTACGGTGAATCCAGTCTACATTAGGACAGAAAGTTTATTTAAGAGTAAATGCGGATAGCTTGGACTACATGGAGTTGACAAACTGGGCATACCGCTTCAGAAGACTGCTGTTCGCATAGTCGTGTCGCACATTCAAAACAAAAAAGATTGTGACCGCAGGGTACAAGAGCGGCTTCAACTTCTTTATCAGCACAAATCAGGCATTCACGGCGGAGGCCAGCTGATCCAGCGCCCAAAGAACTCAACGAGTCTGTTGGTGAAACGCTTGCAGTAGGAGATGGTCGTGTTGTTACTCCAGTTCCGACTGGTACAGAAGATGTTGAGGTTGTTGATGAACCAGCTGCGTTGCTTGGAAAGGACCAAATACTTGATGCAGCTGTGGAAGTCTCAAAACTTGGCGACTCTCCTAGGCCTTCATCTGTATCGAGTGAACCTGACCATATGGATACAAGGTCACCAAGACGCCCACCTTGTCCATTTGATCCACTAGTGGATGAACTGCTACTGCTTGAACCACTACTGCATGAACCAGTTGAAGAAAATGCTCCAGAGGAGCCTGTTGAAGATGTCATTGCATTATACGCTCCAGTAGTTTCATTAGTAGTTTGACACGCGGTAGCACCCATCCCTGTTGCATCAAGATAGTTAAAGAGAGAGCCAAGGCCGGATTTGTAGAGTGAAGCCAGAAGATCAGGTGAATCATCACAACCACCGAGAAGAGCTGTTAAACTACCAGGAGCCGCAGCTGCAGCTGCTGCGGCTCCAGGAGGTGGCGATCCAGCTACTCCACTCCCAGTACGCATAGCAATATGAGCTTCAATTTCACGTCTAGCTGTTTCAACGCTTTCAGGAAGGCCAGTTACCTCAAACACAGGCTCTTTGTCTCTTGATGGTGTTACAATATATGTGTGCGTCTGATTTTGAATACGTTTAATAGTTGCTCCCTTAGGTCCAACGACTAGGCCAACGACACGATACGGCACTCGAACTTGAATGGTGACATGTCCAGGTACATTAGTGGGTGGCCCTGGAGGGCTAACACCACCACCAAGACCTCCACCACCACCGCCACCACCACCACTTCCGCCAAGATTTGATTTACGGGATGCACGGATTTGGGAGAAATGTTCAGCTGCTGAAAGTATTTCCCTTTTCGCTTTTGCAACATCTTCTTTCCTACCCGTCACTACAAACACTGGTTCTTCTCCACGTACTGGTGTTTTAATATACGTGTTGGTCTTAGCTCGGAGCGCCTTTATCTTGCAACCTGCAATCAAAGAGAAAAGAAAATATTTAAATAAATTCATTGTTGTTGTATGTAAAAAGGATGATCAACATTTGACAAAAATATTGAACAATTAGATTTTATTATTATTATTAATATCAATAAAAAAAAGAAGTTATTTCCTTAAGAGCTCTAAGCATATACGTTTATTAAACAAGTTTATTTCTTTGTTCATTTTAAAAACTTTATATTTTTACACTTGATTAGGAGTTAGAATTAATCGCGGTAAACGACCAACGTTTCCGGTTAACTAAAGCCGTCTTTATAAAATTAATTATGTAAAAAAAATCAATTTGTTTTCAGAAAAATTCATATCAGAAGGAAAAAATTAATATAGAAGGGAGAATTTGTTGATGCAATTTTTAAATAAAAATAACAAATAAATAGGAATTCCGATGAATGGGAGATCAATACGAGGGTAATGCATTACTTGATGGTTTGTTTTATTAAAAATATTTATTTATATAATTCCTTTGGAATTCGACCCAAGGACTTTAGAAATACAACTGTGCGTCACGATAACTCTGATTTTTGTAAATATTTAAAAAAAAAATAAAAATATTTTTTAAGAATGTATCTTGTGTTGAAAAAGAAGTTCATACCAAAGTTCTGGAACTTAGATTACCCAAATTCCTTAATAAGTGAACTTTTCTTCCTCAATAATAAGCGACTAAATTTTTTTAACAATTTTTTTTTTTAATTTATATTGTTTTTTTTTTAGCCCTTGACCCGTGGCTCAGAGAGAAGACACTAGCTTCTCGCGCCGGGGTCCCGGGTTCGCCTCCCGAAAAATTTATTTCATTTGATTTTACTACAAATCATTTGAAATAAATAGGGATGGAATCTAAATGACCTTAGATGCCGAAAAAGACCTTAAAAAAAAAGTTGTTTTTCACTTTAGATTTTGTTTTCAATCCAATTCATGTAAACCATCTTTTACTAGTGTTTACATTTTATTTACTTTTAATCAAAAACACAACTGCCATATGATAATTATTGCTTTTATATGTTATAAAAGAGAAGGTTGAAAGGACGTGCTGTTCTAAATTCTTTTGTTGCGCATAATATATTTAGTGAGATTGTGAGGGTCGATTGTTCACAAGGGAGAACAAAGGATGAAATCAGCTTAGGGTGAATTGAATGCCAATTCTTTGTCACCCATCTCTAGGGAGAAACGAAAAAGAACAAATGCCAATTTTCCATTTCGGTAGTTAAAATAAATAATTTTTTCCTTACTCTACTCACTTATAAATAAGTAATTTTTTAGTTTTAAAAAATTTAGTACTTATAATTATTCACAAGGTTTCTTATGTCACGGTGAACGGATTCCTTGGTTAGACACTGTCCAGGTCTTGGGTATTGTTATCTACAATAATCAAACCTGGTGTGACCAAACCACGCTAATATGTCGTACAGTGTATCACACTCTTCAACCCTTTTAGAGATTAATGGGGGTGGCGTAGGCAGGTGATCCCATGGTACGTGGATTTCTTTAATATGGACATTAAATCTGCAGATAAAAACATTTAACTCTGTCAGAGACGTATTCAATTAAAGACCTAGACCTACTATGTCACCCAATTTATTGAGGGGGGGGGGATACTCGACTTTTATCTTTAAAGTCCATTCAGGCCTCCCAGTCTATCCGAGATTCTATCTCCCTGCACCTCCACCAGAGCACGTAATTTAAGACTCCCCCAGACATTGATGAGACCTATTGGCACGATCTTTCGCGGTCATCAGTAGCTGGATTAGAATGACCTCTCGTCCGAGGTCCGGGCAGCCTCGGGCGCTTTCCGTTCCTTATTGTCCTATCATATGGTGGGCGAGAGAACACGAGATGCACTTTTATGATTTTCAGATCAGCAGAATATCTCAAATCTCGCTTAAGGATTCCGCGTAACCAAATTAAAAATTATAGGTTTCTATAAAAATAATTAATTTAATATTTATGAATTTATAAATATATGAATCTATTGAAAGGAGAAGCTAAGAATCGATGTTGCCATTAAGTTTTTGAAAAATCGTGAATAAATAAAGATTTTTTAAATAATGTAGGGTACTTTATCAGAATATGGATAAGGTACTATCTCCGGCTGGCGTATTTACTCCAAAAGTTAATACAGATGTTCAATTTTAGTGTAAGATACTCATTTGTTGAGTCTAGGGCAGGGAGGTCGAACCAATGGCACGCTTTACTGAGGTAAAGGAACTCAACCTTATCTTATATTTTTCAAGATCGCGCCTATTTGAAATTTGAATTGAAATAGCTCGAAAACTACAAATTTAAAAAAAAATCACATGAGTCAATCAATTTAAACAAATTAGGATAGTTAGATTTTTTACTTGCTTCATAAAATAATCACTCTTAATCAACGTTTCTGGTATTCATTTTGCTTCAAATATTTTTTTAACACCAGTACTTTACCTCAGTAAGTACCATACCAAAATTCACCGTAATTAGTCAAACCATTCAGATAAACAAAAATTTAGTAAAAAAAAATGGCGCCTAGCGGGAAAACGAAGCATTTTTGGACCTCTGCTATAAACTTTATTTGAATACAAGGAAACCACTTCAGAAGTTTGGCAGCCTATTTCAAAAACACCCTGTATAAATAAAGGAGATTAAAATCATAAATTGATTAAAAGACGCCTTCCCCTCCCCCTACCCCCAGAAATAAAATAAATGTTTTATCACTTAACAAATATTAATTATTTATTTATATTTATTATTAAATCAAACAAAATTTTTGTCAATATTTCAAATGTATGTACCAGCATACTGAACCTCCAACCCTTCTTACACCGGTACTTGTGGATTCCTCACTAAATAAATAATCAAATTAAATATAAACAGCGTAAAGATTTTTTTATCTTTTAATGGTATATGGGTGAAATACTTAAAATAAAATTTCTTCTTTGATCAGCCTAGCGATGTTTTAATGGCCCGAAATGTCCTATCAAAGGATTTCGACAAAAATAGAGGGTTGCTTATGCTCTTGACCTAATATCCCTTGTCTAAAAAAGCTGTCATGTGATAAAAAAAAGGTACAAAAATAGACTTATCGGCAAATTTATTGGATGAAAATAATATTTGAATATTTGAATCGGAAATTAGATATATTAAATGGAATAAATCTAAAATTCACGTTTTATGCGTAAACATTGAGATTGGGATTAGAAAAATCAATAGAATAATTAATTAAATGAAATATTAAATATCGTGCTTGAAATTCTATAATGAATATAAACATTAAATTTGATAGGCTATTTACCTTTAAAAGTCAATGATAGTAAAAAGTCAAAAAAAAAAAAAATGAATCTTTAAATCTGTATAAAAAATCAGTCTTTAAATAAATTGGACAAGTTTTAAAAAGATTTTTTTGCTAATTGGCAAAATTATTAAATATATAATATAATAAATATCGTTTAAAAAATTTTAAAAATTAGATGAGTAAAACTCATAAACAATTTTAATATCTATATGGAAAATTTTAATTAAAAAAAATAATGGAATTGGAAATTATATATTCAAAAATGAATTAAATGAATTCAATTTTAAAGATCACAAAAAAAAATGTTAAGTCATTTATTTGTCAACTCACTCATTTTGTGTTTTTCTTACTCAGTTAAATTAAAAAACAAATTAACATATAAATTTTATATACAGTAGATTATAAATAGAAGAAAGGGACGGAAGCCAATTTACGACGTTTCGGATGCGTGTCGCACTCATCCTCAGGGCCCATGCATAACAAGTTCTATTTTGTAATTAATTATTTTATTTTAGTACCGGCCTATGGATATTTTGATTTTTTTGCAAATGGTCAAAATAACCAAGATGCTATGGAAAACTAAATATATCGCCACACAAAAAAATCTGGTGTGACCTGCACTTACCGAAGAGTAAGAGAAAATTTAGTGCTGTGCGATTAGTCACACCAATTTTTTAAAATGTTGTCCGCTAGGTTGATGATTTTAGAATTAACTACTTTAACAAAATATGGATTTTCTTTTTTATAAATAATTTGATTTTTAAGGGCCAGAGAAACTAGGAGAAAAAATAAATAAATTCTCCCCCCCCCCTCCCGAAACGTCGGCAACGAAATATAAAGCTTTTTTATTTCACCTGGCTGCTGTTCCCTTCCCTTTCTTCTGATTGAATCTCTACAGCCATTCAACTCAAGAAAAATTATAAATAGAGTGTCTAACTATTTAAAATTTCTTTTAAATAGGACTAGCTTCATACTGGTATATTAATTGTTTTAATCATAGTGACCTTTTGAGGTAACAAAATTAATAAATATATTAAATAATCTCAAAGATTATTGGAAATTAATTCCATTAATTAATTATTATAATAAAATATATAATTTTATTTCCTAAAGAATGAATAGCCGAAATATTATTATATTTAAAAATTAACTGTAAAAATATATAATAAAAATAATTATTTTCCGAAAAATTTAATCGAATTACTGCTTGAGGTAAAAAATTAATATATTTCTGAGAATATGAACTTTTGTTATACTATAGGAAGGTGAGAGTTCAATTCTTTATAAACTATTAAAAAAAAGTTTCTCAAAAATTGTAAAAAATCAATTATTAACAATAATCTGAATAATTTTTTTTATTTTTTTTTTAAAGATAATATTAATTATCTTTTTTAAATGCATTATTAGGAGGAAGGGGGGGGGCCCCAAAAAAAAAAACCAAACCCCTAAAAATTTAAAATAAAGATATCAGCGCAACAAATTTTTCCGCAGGCATGACAACTTTGGTTCCGCAAAGAAAAAATGTTCCGCAAAAAATTTCGTGTGAAAAAAATATAGTTTCTTAAAAAAAATTTTCCTCAGAAAAATTTTTGAGTTCGGCCCCCCCCCCCGAAAAAATTTCTATATACGCCCCTGATAAAGTATGTAGATATACATACGCCTGAATAAAAAGAAACGATCATAAAACTTCCTAACGCCCAGGAGTTTGGCGACCATACAAGCACATTAACGAGCTAACATTTATCCTCGTCTCTTTATGTAAGTGTTCCACCAAAAGCGATTAGAAATAGGACTAGTTCGTTAACTTGAAATGAACACAGAAGGAGATAGTCGTGTTGGCTTCGAGGTGTCTGTGTCTGCGTGCACGAGAGCAAGTAAATAATCAGGGATCTTGCTAGGGAATCCAAATAATAAAAAATAATTACGTGTACACATCACATACGATAAATTTAAAATGTAGTTTAAAGGTTCTGGATTTCTCCAATGAGCAAGCAGCTAGTAGTTTTTCAATTTATATTTATCAATCCCAACGTTTCGGTCGCATATATGACCATCTTCAGGGACAACTCAACATAATATTTTCCCAAGCAATTGTCAATATACTGATCTCCCAGTGGCCATTTTGACAAAAGACTATTAATTTAATAAATCCTATGAAAATTAATAATTTTTTTCTCACACCACTGGAGGATCAATATATTGACAATGGCTTGTGTAAATATTATGTTTAATTGTATCCGCTGTGCGCCCAAAACATCGGCTCTGGCACATTAATAAATAAAAAAACTACTAGCTGCTTGCTCATTGGAGAAATCCAGAAACCCTTAAACTACGATAAATTTGCTAATAAAATTGCCCCCCCCCCCCCTTTCTCCCTGATCACTGAGCCGGTCCTTTCATTTATATCCCCTAGCCAGTCAGACATGTTTAATTTTGCATAGAACGCCATTTTGAATAAAAAAAAAGTGGTGGAATATATTTAAAAATAAAGAAGTCTCCTCCCATCGATCATAAAACAATAAAATGACACTTTGAAAGCCACACCTTAAATCATCATCAATTGGTCTCTTTATTCTAACAACTCAACCAATCAGATCTAGGAAGGACATGAGTCGAGGTGTTCGATTATGGAAAAAAATAATCGATTATTCCGATTAATCGATTATTGGATCCGAACAGATGACAAAATAATCGATTATACCTTTTTTTTCTTTAGTAAATTTTTCATTTTTCCCTCTAGCGAAAATCATTTGACCTTTTTTTGTATACGATCTCATCCCATCTTTTCAAACGCATTTCCCAAAAATAATCGATTATTAAAAATAATAGAAATAATCGATTAATCGATTTTTTTAAATAATCGATTATTTTTTAAGAAAATAATCGGTGAATGATCGATTAATTTGCACAGCCCTAGACATGAGTAATGGTTTTTAGGGGTTTTTATTAGAAAGGGCGGGACAAGGTGCGTTCACCCCCCGCTGGCTTCTCTTCCCCCGATCGGTCGAAATAATATAATTTTACTGATTTTATTATTAATAAATACTGTATAAAGCCATCTTATGAGAAAGTGAGGGAAAAGTAAATTAGATGGCCCCGTAATTGGCAACAAAATGGACAGACAGAAGGGTTGACAGATGACGACAAAGGGTTGGTTTTTCGCTGTCCACTGTCAATATCACAATGCGATCTAAAATAATATAGCCATTGTATTCTATTCTTTTCACCCTTGGCGAAGATTAAATTATTTAATTGTTAAAATTCATTTAAAAAAAAATGCCTTTTTTTAGAAAAAAAATGTTCTATTCGACTTTTATTAGAGAGGTCGATTAATTCGAACAAGGATTAAGATTGAATTTAAAAACTCTGGTGTGATCGGTGGCACAGCACACAACTTTCTCTTACATTTGGTAAGAGAAAGTTGTGCTCTGTGCTTGCCACACCAGTTTTTGTGTCGCTTTTATTTAGTTTCCGCCGATATATTAGAATTCAAGATATAAAATTTATAGGCCTATTTTGCTACCATGGCAACCATTTCTCCTCTTCATCATCAAGTGTGCTTCAAACAATTTTGAGGACAAAATGAAAATATACATTTTAAAGAGAATCTAAAAAATAATTGATTTTTGAATTTTAATCTAAATCGAATTTTGAGAAATTCGAAAAAACTGAAAAGTACATCAGTAAAGTACTACTGTGGTATTCTTTGGTCGATTTTTTTTTTCGAAAGCATTGTTAAATTCCAACTCCTAGCACTTTTCGTTCTTGAGATATTTTGTTCAGACAGACACACACACACACACACACATAAAGACAGACCATGTGGCGAAAACCACTTTTTTGGACTCAGGGGACCTCAAAACGTGAAAATCCATCAAAATCTCGACATTGAATTTTTGTCATGAATCCAATACTTTCTCTCTACATATATAGGTAAGAGAAAGTAAAAATTTCTACAAAATGGCACTTTTTGAGCTTTGATTTCAACAATATCCCTCGTTTGCACTTATTCGACGCGTAATTTACAACTGATTTTTCAGCTCAACCCAAATATATAAAAGGGTGTAAACAATCTCAAGCAAAAAATTAGTATACCTGTGGTATACTAATAGTTTGCTCCCCTAATATGAATAAGCTGGAGCAATGCCTGTGCAAAATAATATTTTTTTCCTTGAATTTGTTAGTGTTTGTAATTATAAATATAATTATATTATTGACCTGATGTTTTTGTTAGGCTATCGAGTAGAGAGAAAGGGAGAGAGATGAGAAAATATATTTTATTTTTAGTTTTTGTAGAAGGAGTAAGTGTATCGATTGAGAGGAAGAGAGAGAGAAAAAGTGAAGAGAGCCAGAGAGGAGAGCGAAATGGCATTGATTACGGATTCAGTGGCATAAGTTCCTCAAGGTAAAAGCCAAGTATTGACCCTTGGTGCTGGTGATGTTGGTTGGCTGAGTTCTCCGCGCGAGCGCTTCGCAGCGCAACGCGTGATGCGCCCGTCACGCCAGCACGCCTACCCCTGGCCCTGGCCCTGGTCCTGGTCCTGGTCCTGGCCAGGCATCACCCCATCACCACCACCACCACATGGCTGCCAGGTGCTCTCCTCTCTCTCTTAATCACACACTCTGGCCAAACATTTTACTCAAAAAAACTATGGTTGATAATGAATGACCTTTCATTATTTAGTAAAAACTTAAATTATAATAGAGATATGGAGATATCTGCTAAATTGGAATGCTCTATGTTCAATAAAACTCCCTGAATAAGACGTTTCGGCCTGGATTTATTTGGCCAAAACGTCTTTTTTAACCTCAAGCATTCCAATTTGGCTGATCTCTATTATAATCACATCACAACAACAACTTCAAGCAAGTATAAACTCAAAATTTATTCATATTTATTCCATTTATATAAACAGATTTACTCGTATAGACCGGCATATAATAAATCTATTATGGTGTGATGGTCGCACAGCACACGGCTTTCTCTAACCATCGGTAATCAAAAGTTGTGTTTTGTGCTTGTCACAGCAGATTTTTTTGTTTCGAGATATATTTAGTTTCGCCGATATATTAGAATTCAAGATATAAAAATATTTATATTTTGTTACCATGGCAACCATTTCTCCTCTTCCCCTATCAAGTTCAAGAGTAAAGTAAACAATTTTGAAGGCGAAATAAGAATATACATTTCAAAGAGAATCTAAAAAATAATTGATTTTTGGATTTTAATCAAAATCTTTAGAGCGAATTTCGATAAAATCGAAAAAAAACTGAAAAAGTACAATTCGATTTTGTTCAAAAGCTTCGTGTCACGTAACTTAAATATAAAATTTCAATCGTCTAGCTCATTTGGTTCTTGAGATATTTTGTTCACAGACAGACCATGATGTGAAAACCACTTATTTGGTTTCAGGGGACCTCAAACGTATATTTCTATCAAAACCTTGACATCGAATTTTTGACATGAATCCAATACTTTCTCTCTCTATACATATACATATATAGGTAAGAGAAAGTAAAAATGAAAGAGGAAAAATGATCTGTTCTATACAAATTCAAAATATTCAATGAATCTATTATATTTCAAATTAAATACACATTTAGAATTTGAAATGAGTAATATAGAAATATTAATAATTTGAATCTCTTAAATGTTTTGGGAAACATAAATAGAGAAAGGTGTCCCCAGGCACCCACATTTGACCCTAAGCAGTTAACATCTAGGACGTGCAATCCTAAAAGAAATATTCAAGAAGAAAAGATTTGGGGTATGAAACCCCTTTATAAAGGAGAAAACTGTATTTATGCATGAGTGCATATTAAATTGGTAATAGACTTGCCCGGCAAGGGAGTCCAGGGGCGAAGCCCTGCATTCCGCCTAGTAGATAATAAATAATACTTAATTTTCTGCAATGGAGGGATTGGACTCTTCCAAGAAAAGCAGATTTAACTGTCGGCGTTTCAACCTCCAGCCAGTTCGGTACAAAAATTGCCAAATGTTTATTTTTTTTATTATATTCACAAAGATATTGTTTGGTTTCAATTCAATTAAATACCATTGGATTTTGTTTCTTGTCAATTTTGAACAGGGCCATAGCCAAGCGAAGGGGTAACGGCCCAAACACCCCTCCACTCCACCCCCGAGGTTCCGAAAAAATATAAATGAAGAGATATATATGGTGTGTAAAGCCCAAATGTAACAAATTATAAAAAATATTTTATATATTCTTGAAAATTTGTTCATTTGGGAGGAGTGGATTAGGATTTAGGATTGCCTGGAAATAATTCCTGGCTACGCGATAACTTTAACTTTGAATGTTATAAAATTTAGTCAATTTGCTTCGTGAAGTTATTTATTATATTATATTGTTGACGCTCAGAATTAGTGCGCGTTTGCCTTTATTTTTATAATTTGAAACTGATCGTGCCCAAAATCTAATCAAGTCTGCTGACTGTCTCAAGTTTATACATTATACTGGTATACAGAGAGCATATACTCGAACGCCCTCATATATCAAATTTCAACTTGATTATGGCATCCGTTTTCAAGATATAAGTCCACAGGCTTCACACTTTAATATCTTAATCTGCATTCAAAACTGAAGATACATTCAAAATCCCTATCTGAATTAAGTATTTATTTAATTCCTTCTATTTTTTTGACAATAGGCCCCCTGGTCGAGAGTAATTGAAATTCTATAGTGATATCTCGATAAGTAAAAGGATATCCTTGTTTATAAAATATGTATAAATATTGAAAAAGTTTCTAAGCTAAATGGAGAATGTACATTTTTACTTTCTCTTACCTATATATAATATGCTTATTAGGGTGTCCCTTCTTTTTCGATTTGTTTTAAAATTTAAAATTTTTATTTTACGGAACGGATAGGTTCTAATTTTTTTTATTACATTAAAAAACACTCACAAAACAAATTTTACGTCAATCGGAGTTCATTAACCCCCCCCCCCCCCGACATCTCTATGAAATTTTTTTTTAAGGATGATTTTGTTTATTATATTAAAAAAAAAACACTCACAAAATAAATTTTACATAATTCGAAGTTCATTAACCCCCACCCCCTTGAAACATTTCAAGTTAGGTGGGAGTAATCTGTGCGTCCGCTGCGATTTCCTATCTTTAATGTGCAATTATTGTATTTAATTTGTTTGAAATAATTTGATTAGAAAATAATAAGACAAAAAATTAAATACCAATATTTATTTAAAAGTACAAAAAAGTAAATTTTTTTTTAGATTTTCCTTTTCTTTTTTATAGTCGGTATACAAAATGTCAGTAATGCCTGTACTCAACTAATTGACTCGTTTTTATATTATATATATTTATATATTATATTATTGTTTTTTCTTAATTATTATTCAATCATTAAACATATTAATAATTATAATTATTTATTAACTATAACCGAATTTTTATGTTCACTACATATGATTGAATATTTGATTGTATGCTTATATTGACAGTACGCAAGCTCTAAGGATGGTCTTAACCAAGCCGAAACGTCAGAATAGAGGGCCTAATAAAGAAATAATATCTAGCTGCCATTCTTTTCTTTACAGATTAACGATTATCCAGCTATAAAAATCCATATTTTAATCTCATATTTGGATATGTTATACTCAAAAGAGAATCCTAAATAAATACAAATTTTCATAAGAATTAGAAAAAAAAATTTTTAAATGTGTAAAAAGTTCCAAAGGGGACCCCCTTGTGAATCGAAATTAACATGCAAATCCCTATAGGGATTCAACATTGGCTCTATGGAAGGAAGAGCCGGAAAATGAATTTGAAAAATCTGAAATATTACATCAGTAAAGTGTGCTTCAAAAGATTTCAAGGGCAAAATGAGAATATTCATTTTAAAGACGATCTAAAAAATAATTGATTTATGAATTTTAATCAAAATCATTAGAGCCAGTTTTGAGAAAATAGAAAAAAGTACATCAGTAAAGTATTAGTACTTTTTAGCCGATTTTGTTCAAAAGCTTATATTGAGTGTACGGGAGAGTACCTAACTTAAATCTAAAATTTAAATCCCGTAGCTCAATTCCTTCATAATTAAATTCGTTACACACACACACACAGACAGACAGACCAATTTGCCGGACCCACTTTTTTGGACTCAGGGGACTCAAAACATGTATATCCATCTAAATCTCGTCTTCGAATTTTTGACATGATCGCAATCTTTCTATATATTACATATATAGGTAAGAGAAAGTAAAAAAAGAGCTAAGTTTATTTAATTTGGACAAATGAGAATAAAATTTTTAATTGAATTTCAACTTTGTTAACACAAATTTATAATATTGATATTATCAATAAATACTATATAATATATTAATGAACAAAATCGATGAAGAATATCATTAACGTTATCACTTGAGTAATTATGAATAGTTTAAAGGTAATTTACGAAAAAATCAATGCACTATACATAGCTCTGCTATTTTATTTATAAAATCAATCCTCTTTAATAATTTATTTATAAGAACAAGTATCAGAGAAATAAACGTCAAATCTAAATTAAATAATTGCTTTTAAATAACCAAAGGAAAAACGTTGAAAAGATTCTTTATATAAATTTTTTTTTTATTTTTTTTATTTCATTAAAGGTATTTTTCGCCTGTGACCAGTGGCTCAGAGAAAAGACATTAGCTTTTCTTTGCGTGAGGTCCTGGGTTCGCTCCCCGCAAAATTTATCTCATTTCAATTGGCTACCAACCATTTGAAATAAATGGAGATCTAAATGGCCTTAGATGCCGAAAAAGAACTTAAACAAATTTAAAAAAGATCTTTTTCGGCATCGAAGGCCATTTAGACCCCGTCTCTTTATTTAAATTAGTTAGGCTACCAACCCAATTGAAATAAATTTTTGTCGCCTCAGAAGTTATCTCTTTTATTGATTTTGACAAAAAAGTATAAAAATAATTTTTTTCATCTTCAATATTTTGTTAATTTGTTTTTGATTATAAAATTCATTTGTTTCTCTTTAATAATTAGCATTGCAATCAACAAATCGATATTATTAATTAAAAATTATATTCCATTTTCTTTTCCTTAGTATTTGACTTTGAAACAAGGGCGGATCCAGAGGTGTTTCTCGGGGGGGGGGGGTAATCTGGTGTGACTCGTCGCACAGCACACTATTTTTTTTAATTTCGGTAATTTAAAAGCGCATTCTGTAATTGTTTGCCAGAATATAAATACACATCAAATTTTTTAGTATTAATTTTAAAAATTTTACATTAAAAATAAATTTTTTTGCGAATAAAAGGTATTTTTTTCGAATCTCGGGGGGGGGGGGGGTAATTACCCCCTTTACCCCCCCCCCCTTGTATCCGCCCTTGCTTTGAAACGCCGAGAGCAGCAACACCCAGAATGAAGATTCAATTTTCTTATTTATTATAATGCTGATGTTTCGACCACCATTCCCAGGAAATTGGTTGACAGGATGTCTTTTTAATATTTCTTAAAGAAAAATTTTAATATATGATATCCTGTCAAGAAGATCATAATTACGAAGAATGACCGAAACATCCTTTTTAAACTGAAGAAATTCAAATACCTCACAAAATGTCATCAATGATTTGATTTTGTGAGTCATCTATACATATTCGAAATCAAAAAGTTTATCCAGTGAATCAGAAAATATTTATTAAAATGATTTCAAATAAATTTTATTTTTATCATAAAACCCCCATTTGAAATCTCTAATACCACTTTCTAAATTTAGCATATTTTTTCAATAACACAGGTCAACAAAAAAAATTTTTTTTTGGGTTCTGTTCTAATGCTAGAATTCTGATTCTAGACACCGAAAAACACTTAAATTTCCATTTTTTGCTTTTAAAGTTTGCTTTTGTATAATACAAAAAACTCACATATTCAGCAAAAATTTTCCTAATCGTAATTTAAAATAAAATTATAAAAAAATAAATATAATAATCAGTGATTTTTCTCAAAAATTGGAAAAATTGCTCTACAAAAGCAAACTTGGATCAAAAAATTATTTTTCCCTTTATTTTTAGCCTAGGAGAAACGAAAATTTCAGCCAGACCCAAAAATCGTGTTGACCGGTGTAATCGATTGATTTTTTACCCTGGCTCTTGACTCAGTCTCGGGTTCGCTTCCCTTCCTAAGTGAGAAAAATTTATTTCATTTAATTGGCAACCAATCATTTGAAATAAATAGGGATGGGGTCTAAATGGCATTAAATCCCAAAAAAACCATAAAACAAATAAAAAAATCGATTTTTTTTTAAACGGCTCATTATAATAGGCTTAAAGAAATGATTAATTTACAGAGAATCAAATATTAATTATGACGAATGTGAGTCACCAGTAAAAAGTCAAAGGGGAAAAAACAAATAATCAGCTTTTAGTAATTATGTTTTGGGGAATATTTTACGCTTTATCAACTATGAAACCAAAACTTTAAAGAAAAAATTATCATTTTGAACAAACTTTATTTTAAAAAAAAAATTTCTATAAATTACAAAATTGATATGAGTATGTGATATGGGCAGCCAAGACGAAAAATAAAATACCTTACAACTTGATATCATTTTTGTCCTGATGAAGAGGGCGATCGCACTCGAAACATCGACAAAAAATAGACTTTTATTTTATTTTTCTCCTTGGCTGCCCATATAACACATCCTCATATCATAATATCCAGCCACCAAGAAACAACTAGTTAATTACAAAATTGATTTTGAAAGGAAATCAAATTCTTAAATCAGAGTTTTAAACATCGTTAGGGACCAATTGAGAAATTTAAAAAATTTTGTTTTAATTTCAACTCATTTTGAAAATATATTCAGTGGAACCTGGCTTAACGTGAATGATTCGTTTCAGCAAGATAATTCGTTCCATGTCGAAAAAATACTCACAAATTTTATTTTATTTATTATTTATAACGTTTATTCAAAGACAATTAATCATATAGCACAATATAACACAAAAAAATGTGATATCACAAGAGGCACGTCGATGCTAGTGGAGCCAGAAGGTCGATATTGTGGACTAGAGTTTATTTCATCGTGTTCCTAATAATTAATTATTAAAAATGGAAAATTTTATGGTTTTGAATAAAAACCCTTTAATATAACGTTAAATATCTAATTTAATTTTTTGTAAATTTAGTCACTAAATTTAAAAGTGCGCAAATAATAAAGTCAAATTATAAACTAATTGGACAGATTTTGATTTTGAGAGGTTTGTAGTCGTTAAGAGAAATTTCGCTCGTTAAGCGAGTCATTCTTTTACAATTTGTTTTGCTCTATGAGAATTACTCGTTATGAGAGGTGCTCGTTAAGCGAGGTTCTACTGTATATAAACAATTTTGTGTGTCTGTTTTATATGCTTATCCCTAATGTGTTCATCAACTAAAGAAAATTGATATTTATTTTTAGGACAAATAAATTGGCAATTCCTTGCTAAGGATTCATTAATATGATTTTTTTTCCATATTTCTTTACTATATATTATATATATATTTAAGGTGGCACTTATTTACCAAACTTAAAATTTTCAACGGCTCGCCCCCCCCCCCCAGATCATTCAATTACCACAAAAAAATAAGATTGCAATAGCAAAAGGCCTCAAATTAAGCGTTTAAAGCGTGCCGATATGCTAATGAAAATTAGCATAAAGTGTACTGCAAATGACTTCAACGAAAAATTTCACTGATATACTTTTAAAAGAACATCTAAAAAATAGTTGATTTATGAAATTTAATCAAAATATTTTGAGAAAACCGAAATAAACTGAAAAAGTACATCAGTAAAGTACTTTTTGGCTTATTTTGTTCAAAAGCTTCGTGTCACGTTCCAGGGGGATGACTAACTTAAATATATATAAAATTTCAATCTCAGCCAAAAAGTACTAGTACTTTACTGATGTACTTTTTCAGCTTTTTCCGATTTTCTCAAAATTCGCTCCAACGATTTTGATTAAAATTCACAAATCAACTATTTTTTAGATGCTCTTTAAAAAGAATATCAGTGAAATTTTTCGTGGAAATCGTTTAAAGTACACTTTATGCTAATCCTCTTCATTAGTATTTCGGGACGGTTTAAACGCTTAATTTGAGGGTTTTTACCGTTGCAATCTTATTTTTTTTTGGGATAATTGAATGATTTGTAGGGCGGACCGTTCAGAATTTTAAGTTTGGTAAATAAGCGAGAGCCACCCTAATATATATATTTCATGCTTGTAGAAATATTTAGTACATGTCTGTGCACCGTACGACCGCGACGACTTTTCCAAACATCATTGATTCATTAACCGTAAGAATATTTCCGGTAAAGATAATTTTAATAGATTAATTCCATTGGAAATAAAATTTTTAATTTGTCCCTGAAACTTACTCCGGACCGCGTAATCTTTCTACTTTCTAGCCCAGGCCATAGTCCTGTAAAGGTTGCAAATGCCTGCTTTAGTATATTAGTTGTCCATTCATTCATAAATAATAATTAAATTAAAATATATAATATTGAATATATAGTCAAATAGTCAAAAGAAATTAACATAATATCTCATTAAAATTTTACACTGCTATTAAATTCATAGCTTTTGAATTAAATAGAGAATTTCAATTTGCATTCTAAAAAGGAAACGACCTGAGACTCGATTACTGAACTACACGATGTCTTGGAAAAAGGATGAGCAAATTTTTGTTGTATGGCAAAGAGAGAGCAAGAGGGCTTGAAGGACGGACTTTCTTTCTTTGGCACGGGTTGGAGTGGTAGGGTGGGTCTTTAAACCCTAAGGGAAGGAACAAAAAGAGGAAAGGGCGAGAGAAAAAGGACAAACACGTGTGCGGTGCTAAGGCCAGGTCAGAAAAAATTTCATAACAACAATTTTCACAAAGAAACAAAAAAAATCAAAGAATTTAAGGTGACAATACAAATGGCAGGTTTGTTAAGGGACGAAAATCAACTGATTTATGTTCGTAAACAAGCCAAAAATGTAAACTATTTGTAAGTACATTACAAATAAAAAATAACAATAGTAGAATATATGATAGACTATAAATAAGCCAAGTGAAGAGGGCTGGTAAACAATTTCAAACAAGAATCACAATAATATAACCGCCAGATTTTAACCAAAGGGATAAGTCATTAAAAAAAATTTTTTAATTAAGACATGTCAACATTTTGAATTTTTTATCAGCATGACTTCGTCAAGCTTTCTGGAATACTCTAAAAAACCCTTCTTTGAAATTATCATTTGTTCCATCAAATTCATTTGTTTATATTTACATTATTAAGTTGAGACGTGTAAGATTTTGTTTTTCATTTTTTTCCAAAAATAGCCAAAATTGTTTTTTTCTTCGTTGATTACTTCAAAAATTATTGAATTTACGGAAAAATGTCAAAGATAAAATAGAATGATTTATCATAATATGACAAAAAATATGGCGTGACAAGCACAGAACACAACTTTCAATTACCAAAGGCAAGAGAAAGTCGTGTGCTGTGCGACCAGTACGGTACATTTGTATTCAAGAAGTAAAATTTATAAACATAGAAAAATATTTATAAATTGGATTAAATATTTTATACTTAAATTTTGTTACCATGGCAACCATTTCTCGTATCTTTCCTAAGTGTGCTTCAAACAATTTTGAAGGCAAAACCGGAATATACATTTTATTGAGCATCTAAAAAATAATTGATTTTTGAATTTTACTCTTGTACTTGATAGGAAGATGAAATATAAATATTTTTCAATGTGTATATCCATTGTAGTTTGTTAATTATTTTCACCAGGCATATTGGGAAAAGGAAGATGTAAACACATGTTAACAAGATCAGTTATTGGGAGGTGTTTATGTTTATCTAGAGCAGACACTAGGGATAGTGGTGATTGAAAGGGCCTAAGCTTAGGCCAGAGATAGGAGATAGCCAGTGTGAGAGAGATGGGGGGGGGGGGGGACCCGACCATACCTCGGCACGGCTCTTATCAGGGACATGGAGAAAGATACATTTTCACTTGTAGTAAATTGCAAAATGTTCCAAGCCAACTAATTAACTACAACTGACATGTGAAGATAACATCGTCTCCGGCTTATTTATTATATCTATACGCATACTATACTAGTATAATATACACACAAAAATACTATCTGTATCTTCGGATTTCTTTCTATTTAATTTTGTTTGTTTTAAATGATTGACATATTTTTGCAAATATACGGTTTGGAATTTGAATTTTTTTATATTACTTCAATGCATATTTTCTTAAAAATATGAGAATGGTTGAGAAACAGAAATATCAAGTTTCAGCCCATGCTGTTAAAATTAAAAAAAAAAAGGAAAAAACGTAATTTTTTTTAAATTAGATCGCACCCACCATTTTTACCTGCCCTGCATTCAATAAAATCATGTTTAAAATATTCTCTAGCAATATAACAAAGTTTATAAGTCACATTTCAATCGGTTTATACTTGAGAAAATTGTGAATATGGTATCTGCAGCCACGAGTGAATGCTGCCGATTTTAATTTTATTCATTCATAACTTACATTTCTTGCGATTTGTAAAATATAATAGATTTCGTAACTTCGTTAATATTTAACTGTTTTTCGACGATTTTTGGAAAGGTAAAATATAGAAATTTTAAACTTATTTTTATTGCATGTAGGTTTGGTAAAAACAGAAAAAATGCAATTTTTGTATACTCCTGGGTTGAAATTTTATATATCTTTTTTTTCAAACATCGATTTTTTTTTTTGTTAATCAATCGTCCCAAATTGAAAAATGACTTTTTTTATGTTTTAATTCATTTTATTTGAAAAATTATTAAAGTATTCAAGAAAAAAATGAAAAATTATATTAACAAAGGAACACTTCCGGTTTGACATAAACCGAAAGTTAATGTAATTAAGATAATAAATAATTTTAATTACCTAAATGAGAGTATAAAAAACTTGTTTCCTATAATGGATAAGTTTTTTCAGTGTTGAATGTCAAAAATCAGACAATGTCAAATTTGGTAATTATTAAAATTCATATTTAAGATTATTATGAAAATAATTCCGAGTGCTCCAATTTTCATTATTTGCATATAATTAACAAATTTATGGAAATTAATTCGCCAAGATTGACCTTGGCTCTTATGCAGGTAGCCTTTTAACATCTGTCCAAATGCTATGAGATAATAATCCTATTAATGGTTATATTTACATCCGTAATTAAATTTAAAAAAAACTTATTTGGTAAAAATTATAGAAAATATTAATCCATCTAACACTTGACTAGATTTTGTCTAAACGTTGATAATTAAAAAGAAAAAATCTCAACATCTTTTTTAAATGATCACAATACTTTCTCACTATATACTGTATATTACAGTATATAGGTAAGGGAAAGTAAAAATAGAATCAATATTTGGTTCAAATGTTGATGTAATTAAGATTAATAAATAAATAATTAAAATATTGAAAATACATCAAGAGAATTTTTTTTGGCTAAAATTAATTTTTTTAATAAAACTTTAAAACGTATAGAAAAGGGGTCTAAATGGCCTTCGATGCCGAAAAAAAGACCTTAAATCAAATTAAAAAAAAAAAAAATCTTTAAAACTAAAGGCCTACTTCGATTTTTGCCTCGCAACTGGGCCTGTATACAAAATTTCACATCTCGGGATCAAGAAGAATTAGGAAAATGGACATCAAGACGGACAAGGCAAGTGAAATAAAATCTTTAAGAAATTTGTTACACACTTGAAATCAAAACAACGAATAATCTTTCTAATAATAAATAGTTGGTGTAAAAAAGTATTTTGTTTATTGTTTACCTTTGTTTGTTTTATATTTATGAAGAAAAATACATATTTTAATTTAAACAAATCTTGTTTGTTTGTTTATATTTGAAATGTTTTAATTAATTTAAAAAAAAAGTTCTACTTTTTACTTTTTAAATTCTATTTTATTACAGGCCATAGACAGGGTGAAAGTTCATGCCAAATTTGAAATTAAGGGATTTTGATAAATGGACACGGTTAGATCCTTATCAATGACGCACCATCATGTTTGGGGGATGCTGGAGTTCCTAAGTCTTCAACTTTGGGAGCCTTTAATCCAAATTTTACGCTTGCCTTTCCCTCATAAAAACTAATTTTTTACTTTCTCTTATCTATATATGTAATATATAGATAGAAAGTATTACGATCATGTCAAAAATTCGATGTCGAGATTTAGATGGAAATACATGTTTTGAGGTCTCAAAAAAGTGGGTCCCGCAAATTGCTCTGTGTGCGTGTGGACATTTTTAAGCATGAAGGAAATGAGCTAGGATTTTATATTTAAGTTAGGCATTTGATTAAAATTCAAAAATCAATTATTTTTTAGATGCTCTTTAAAAAGAATATCAGTAAAATTTTTCGTGAGAATTGTTTGAAGCACTCTTTACTGATATATTATTTCAGATTTTTCAAATTCACTTTTCGGCTCTTCCTTCCATAGAGCCAATGTTAAATCCCTATGGGGATTTTCATGTTTATTTCGATTCAAAAGGGGGTCCCCTTTGGAACTTTTTACACATATGCATTTGACAAATCTTAATTTTAAATATTTTTCAACACTTTAGTGAATACGTGAATGGTGACAAGTTACCCGAGCTAAGGCTGGAATCTCTTGTTCGTTACTAAAAATTTCATACTGACAAATTAGCGGTAAATTAAATTTATTGACTCCCTCTTCTAAATATTCATTAAAACGATTGTAAATAATATCTTTTGAGACCGATAGTAGACGGAGTAATCTTACTAATTCATTTTAACTTACGACCAACACAATTCAATTAATTTGCTTTCATATCAAGTCATATAATAAACTACAGTATTAAGATCCCTCCTTTTCTGAATGTAACAGATAGGGGTGGGCCGAAAAAAACTTATTTTTTTATTTTGAAGTTGTAATAACGCTGAAAAGTTGCAAATTACATAGACAAAAAAAAGGAAAAAAAAATTATCAAAATCGGTTGACATCTTCCGGTCGCGCATAGGGCCTAAAGTTTGACAAAATATGAAAAAAACTTCATTTTTGCGATTATTCTTTTAATTTTTGAATTCACACCATAATCTTATGTTCAAAAATAAAAATACTGTAACTATTACGTTAAAAAAAAAGTATATACAAAAATTTTTTCGGCGCACCCTAATGACCACGCATGTGAAATTTCAAACGTGCGCGCGGTCTTCTCGAGTAATTAATTGAAAGTCAAAGTACGGTACATAAAATACCTTAAAAAAAAAAAATTTAATCTGGGATCTACGTCTAAGAGCGTTTTATTTATTGATTTTAAACCGATCACAATATAAAATGGTTTTATTTATTCAAAGATAAAAGCGTTATCAATATCCTCTCGAAACGTTAAATTCGAGGTCTAGACTAGATAGATCAAGCATAGTAATATATTCGAACACGAGGGTGTAGGGGAATGACAATTGCTTTTGAAATTCGCGCAGATCGATTCGATCAGGAACCAGTTTGCATAAATGAGAGTTGGCCAAGTGAGGCAGGCGGTAGGGCGGTAGGGCGGTAGGGCGGTAGGCGGGGCCTCAACTGCAACAAAAGCATGCATCGCAAGCGTAGCGTGGGTTGCCGTTGCCTTCCTCAGGCCGAAGCCAGGGGACTTGTTTCTAAACGGTCTTTTTCTAGATATTCAGTAGGCCTATATAATAAAAGGGCCCCGCTTGCTCGCCTATCAGGTTTTTCGTTCAAAATCAAGAAGGACGACCTGCAGCTTCGGTTGAGGGTCATTCTAACAAATACCACTTGTTTTATTTTAGATGATAGGTCGGCTTTTTTTTTAATTCTAAAATCCCCTTTTTAAGATTTAAAAATTTTATGCTAGAATTCAATTGGAAAAATAATCAGATGTTTCACTTTTGAAATTAAATGCACAATAATATTTAGGAGCTGAGAAGTTTTTAATGAATATTAAATTTGCTGAATTTTTAAAAAATATTAAAAAAAGAATCAGTAATTTTACTGCTCTTTTAATTTAAAAAAAAAAACCAAAAATGTTGTCCATTGAGAACTGGAAGAAAGACAAAAATCATCATTTTTAGGCTAATTTATTATTATTATTTTTTTTAATATAAAAAATTTCGTTTCATCGAAGCAAAAGAGAGATGGAATTTTCCTAAGCATGGAACTTCCACTTCTCCCAATGTCACAGAGACTTCAAGATGTTTAATCAAAATCTTTAGAGCTAATTTTGAGTCAAAAAAAAAAAAAAACTCACTAAAGTTCTATTATCAAAATTTTTCCAAAAACGTAATTTACTATTTATATTTACTTTAGTATATAATTAATTTTTCAACAAAATCGTCGGAGCTGTTTTCGATAAACAAAAATAAGAATTGTGTGGAATGTCTTTGTGGCTGACTCCGCCTCATAAATATACAAGAATTGCTCATTTAATAATTAAACACTCAACAAGTTTGAGCTCCTCTCAGCATTGATCAAATTTTTATAAAATTAAAATTTTTCACATTCATTAGCCTGCTATGCATAGGCGCCGGAACTGGGGGGCAAGGGTACATTGCCCCCCTGGCATCCTACAGGGGGTAGGCAGAGGGGGGCAAAATTTCTTCTTTTATTTCATTTATTATTAAAAATGATATATTTTTACTTTTGAAAAATAAAATCTTCTAAATTAAAAGAGTAAGAAATTCATTTTTTCCAAATTTTTTCCAAAAATTTTTGAAAAATCACTAGCAAATTTTTTAAAATTTTAATTTTATTAAAATTGTGATTTTATTTAAAATTTTTAAAGTTTTATAGTAGATTTGTTTTTGTTTTATACTATTTGAACATATTAAATTATTTTAATTTTCTAAAAAAAAATTTTTGCCCCCCCCTGATTCAAATTCGTTCCGGCGCCCCTGCTGCTATGAGTAATATAACCCAGACTTTGTTTATTTTGATTGAATCAAGTTAATATTTTTTTTAATTTCACCTCATTGTAAATAAAATTTTGATTTGATTTCGAAATATTTATATATGAAATTAAAATGAAACGAAGATAAAGTAATAAACACTTAAGATGTATTAAATATTCATTTGCACAATCAAGTAATTTTGCGGATATTATTTTGAACTTTTTTTTCTTGTCCAAGTATTTTTTTTTTTTTGTAATTTTATGTTAATGAGAATAAGTATTTTTTAGGTTCATAAAAAGCCTTACTATACAATTAAGAAAGGATTGAAAAAGAACTAAAAGTGGAAATATTCACAGCTGTTCATAGATAATTGCAATTAAAAAAAAAAAATTCATAAATAAAAAATTTTTAAGTGACGCGTGTTTTTGTTTATTTTTATTTTCAAAACCTCCCATTTTTTTCCCGATTTGTTTTAGTCCTAATTATTTGTCAAGTTATGCACTGAATAATAAAGATTAAATTTCATCAATTTCGTCTTACAATCAATGAGATTAAGAGACTTAAGCCTTTGCCACTCAGAACGCGTTATAGCGCGACGTTCCTATACCAACGCGTTAAGGCGTTACGGTTATCCCTGTCACACACACGGTGGTACTTTCCGAAACGTCGCGTCAGTCATTCGGGTTGTGAAAAATTACAAAAGTAACTCGCGCTACCATTATTTCTTTTGTGTGTTATAAAGAGGCATCGGATTTATATTTATTTACATATTTTTATAAATTTATTAAAAAAAAAAACATCCACTTTTCTTGTTTTATTTACACCGAATTGATTAATGTTAAAGTTAGCCATACCGCGGAACGCCGCGCGTTCTCTGGGCGTTCTGTGTGCCAAAGGCTTTAAAGACGATTAAATTAATTAATATATAGCCTATCGTCATAAAAAAATTACAAAATATTACAACGTGATGAGATGATTAAATTTCTAAAGTAATCAATAAATACTTTAAATCTCACTTTAAAATGGGCGACAAATAAGCAACAATAACTGAAATATTTTTTTTAAATTTGAAATTGAAGAAAATGTCTATGACCTTTGTGATCTCAACTATTTAAAATTTCTCACTAGCTTCCTTACTATTTTATTTTTCTCACTTTTAAAAATAGTTTTGTTTGGTTAGGGAGATTTAAAATTAACCTTGCAAAAAAAAAAAAACAAAAAATAATAATAATAATAACAATAGAGCATAATCTATACGTGCACATAGAAAAAGATTTACGCATAGTCAGCCCTTTAAAAAAATAAAATAAAGCCAAGATATTGAATTTTTGTGCCCAATAATTAAACAAAAAGTGAGTTTCCTTGAAGGCATTTACACTTGCTCTATCTATTTAGGGATTCGAAACATGAATGGATGGCCTTCTAATTTTAAGATATAAACAAGCCGAGACGTTTTCTTCAACTTCCAGTTTATTTAATTAATAGATAAATATTTATTTGATTTTTTTTCTTATTGTGATTCAATATAACATAGATAATGATCTAAAACCGTATCATGGAGAAGGGAAAAAGAAATCAAATATATTTTATGAACAACCAAAAACTCAGTTTTTAATAATCTGAAATATTTTAATACAAATAAACCAACCAATGATAATGGTTTATTTATTATAATAAAAAAAAGAAAACTTTTCTTATAAGCAAAGCATGTCTAGTTATGTAGTTAATGTATATTAAGCAGTAGACAAAAAATAGTCTCTTGACGTGACGGTTTACGATTAAATTTCCGGGGCACCTTTAAAGCTACCACTTAATTATTAACCAGTATCTAGAGTTAAACATATGCATTGAATAAAATGACTGAGTAAGCTCGAATAATTTTCGGGAATTTAGGATTAAATATTCGTAGAAAAAGGTAGAATTGATCGGGAAAATTTTTTAAATGATCTTAAATTAATTATTATTTGAAATTTTTTGTTTTTTATTTTATTTTATTCAAGGGCGTAGCCAAAAGGAAGAGGGTTTTTATCCCCGTCACCCTTAGGGCTTGAATAACGTCATTGCTTAGAGAAAAAAATGGTCGTTTGTAGATAAATTAATTAAATGTAAAAAAATGAGTGTATCTCAGTATATACAAGAGAAAATGTTTGGAATTTATGTTCACTTATGTGAGTTAAAAAATAATTAGACAAAAATTTAAACCATTCAATGATTAAAAAAAAGTAATGGTATCCAAATGGAGATTTTGCCATTATTTGGCATCGGGATATATATATATATATATATATATATATATGAGGTTCAACCCCTCCCCCCTCCATAGGACCTAATCCAAGACTAGATATTTAAGCTATAAGAATTGCTTGAAGTTGTGGCTGTGATGTGATTATAATGGATAAAATGAGATATCAGACAAATTGGAATGCTCTAGGTTCAATAAAACTCCCAGAATAAGACGTTTCGGCCTGAACTTATTTGGCCATCTTCAGTTATTGGGAATTATACACTTAAATACAAGGGGGGAAGCAGGAGCAGCCAAAAATTAATGCCTCCGATCTTATTACAATTAACGAGACGTTTCGAGAAAACTTTATTTCCTCATCATCAGTCCTTCAAATTGTATCTGTCAAAAACAAAATACATAATAAATGTATTGTGCCCTTTTGACAACTCCGGGACAGATACACTTTGAAGGACTGATGATGAGGAAATAAAGTTTTCTCGAAACGTCTCGTTAATTGTAATAAGATCGGAGGCTTTAATTTTTGGCTGCTCCTGCTTCCTCCCTTGTAGCTATATAAATCAACAGCCACGTACTTCATTGATTATACACTTAATGTAAGTGCACATGTGATTGAACCAGGACTTGGCAATAATAAAACTTATTTGCTTCATACAAAAATCTCTGATCTTGGGCACAGGAGACATCATATTTTGTATGAAGCAAATAAATTTTATTATTGACGAATCCTGATTTAATCACACGTACACTTGCATTATGTGTATTATTTCCAATGACTGAAGATGGCCAAATAAATTCAGGCCGAAACGTCTCATTCTAGAAGTTTCATTGAACCTCGGGCATTCCAATTTGGCTAATATCTCCATCTCATAGTGCAAAAAATTTAATAAATATTTATAACTTTTTCTCAACAATGTTTACTTTCACTCTAAAATCAAGTGAGGCAAATTTGTTTTTAAGAATTTCTATCCCAATTTCTTTTGTATAGAATAATACGCTAACGAGACAAAAAAATGTTTTCCCTCTAATTAAAATGATTTTTTTCCATTTCATTGGAATTTTTTTCCAACCCGGGCAGCAGGCAGGCAGGCCTATATCCTATGGAAGTTGCGGTGGTAAAGGGAAGGCAAGCTGCAAGAGCAGCTGTGGGTCAAATGACTCCGGTGGGCCTTAGGGGCAGGTGTTTATGTTTTTTAGGGATAGAGAGAAAGAGAGAGAGAGGGGACCTTGTTTCTAAGAGATCCGGGGGTCTTTGAAAACTTAAAAAGTTTTAAGACTGAGGGACAGGGAGCCAGGCGCCGCTTGTGGCGGCCTTGGCAATGCCGGTCCGTTTCGGTCTGAAGACTCGCCTCGCTTAATTCAGTTGGTTCACATCGAGCTCGGTTCACATTGGTTCACCTTGGCCACGGACTTTCAACCTGAAAGGGGCCCGGATACCCAGGACGACGACGTCCACCTAACATGCATGGCCGGCCATCTTCGAAGCCAGAAAACAGAAAACAGAAAACATCTCTCTGCTTCCCAATCAGACTCGGCGTTAATTAAAAATCATTTTTCTCCACTAACCATTTACTATCTTAACAAAAGAAGATATGCCAACTGAAAGTATTTCTAAAAAAAAGGAGTTTCTTCTCCAAGTTATGAATAAATCGAACGTTACTACTGCAAAAAAATAAAATTCATGATCATTTCTTTTGATAAAAAAAAACCGAGTAGTGAAAAATATAATTATTACATTGATAAGTAGACAAACGATCAGAGGGCACAAGCAACATAATATCCAGAATTTTGGAGTCATTAGAACTCCAAAGGCCGGTTTCTTCAACCATGATCAAGTAGCTGGCCCCTGGTTAAGAGTCTTAAGGCCGGTTGCTTCACTCCTAGTTAACTAGCAAACTTATCCGGCAGATAGAAAATCATCGGTATAGTAAACAAAAACATGCTTAAGAGGAAGTCATAGTCAACTAGCTTATCCGAGGGATAGCTAGTTAATTAGATGTGAAACAACGGGCCCTTAGTCTTGTAATGAGGAAACAAAACCCTTTAGTACTAAATCTTATAAAATAAAAAAATCTTTCTTTTAATAATAAAATGATGAATTGTGGTGAATTTTATAATAAGGGTTAGTACTGAAGAGGTTTCTTCATTACAAGGCTAATTCGCTCAACCAAGGGCCAGCTACTTGATCATGGATGAAGAAAACGGCCCTAAAATTTACGATAAAAATTAATGAATTCCTAATTATTAATGTTAAAAAAAAATATTTTCCCATTATTATTGGAGAGATCAGCGATAGAATTTATTTTAGATTATTAGCTATCAATTAATTTAATTAAAAAAAAATGAAGTCTAAATTTAAGATATTTTAAAAAACTTATTCTACAATATTTTTAAATTTATATTTAAATTCAAATTTAAACATTTTGTAAATTAGAATTTGTATAATAGTGATTTCTACACTGTGAGTCGCGGAACTCTGCCCCAGAGGTGCCGTGTAAAAATTCTCATAGATGTTTTGAGATATGGAGCGTCAAAAAAATTTTAATATATGTATTAGAGCCGGGACTTTAACAAGTAAAAAAAATAAAACTTTTTCCAATTTTCATTTTTTTTTAATTTTGCGTTCTGATTTACAAAAATTGACTTTTTTTTTTAAACGAATAGTATATCGGATAAAGATTTTTTTCTTTAAATATTTTTAAATCCTCTTATTCATCAAAATGCAATGTGAATTTTTCCCTAGAATTGGTTAAAGTATTGAAGGGAAGAAACAAAATTCGATGAAATGTAATGGGGAGGGGATATAAAAAAAAAAAAAAAAACTCGAGCTTGAATGGTCCTTGATAGATCACTTTCGCCGGTTTCGGCCTCTAGGTCAATGTTTTGCCACAAGGTTACGTCAGAAAAAGACGAAAAATTTGCACGAGGCAACAGCAGATCGAAAATTATTTCAAAGGAAATGTTTCGATGAGTAATATAAAAAAATATTTTTTATTTGTTGAGGAGGTTAAGAAACAAAGAAGTTCATTTGTTCCGAGAGAGAGAGAGAGAGAGAGAGAGAGAGAGCAAAACAACTGAGGACGGGAAAGGTGGGACTGCCCACGTGTTAAGTCATTGCTCCAGACCAAGGATTCTCTCCATGTCATAGACATACTCTATGAATATAAAAGCATGCGCGTTTCTTTTGTTTAAAAGCGTTATATTAAAATTTAAGGCTAGACCAATTCACATTGCAATCTCAAGTGTGGGTCGTCTCGATTATATTTTGACTCGTCGCTATGAGGTCAAAAACGCTGCGCAATTAACGCATTTCCGGTCCCTTACAGTTTCACTCTTTAAATTCAACCCGAGATGGTTAAATGCTTTCATCAATATAAATTAAAAAGAAAATTTTCGTGGGAGTGTTTATTTAGCAAATAGAGAGAGGAATAAAGATCAAAACAAAGAAAAGCCAGGCAGGAGAATGTACAGGCGGACTGTCTGCGACCCTGAATGAGTGCAGTACTCTCAAAGTCTCTGGCCTTCGTCGGCTACTGCGAGCTCTGATAACAGGCCACATGGCCCTTATGTAAGCCCTGGATGCTGCAGTAGATTCCACCAACGCGATGTATCCTGGGGGCCGGTCCGAATAAAAATAAGCTGACCTGAGAAAGCGATATTTTTTCTTCTCTTGTATTGTTTTCGTGAACTAATTTTGGCTCTCCCGATGTTGGTGTCTCTTTCGAACATTCAACCATAAACAATGATCAAACAACGTGTTCAGCAAGTTCAATTCAATTCTTAAACAATAAATATTGGAAATGATGATGGCGAGACATCCGGTGAGGACGGAGAGACGTGCATTGGCCGAGGCAAGAATTCTTAATCGAAACATCCGAGAGAGAGAATCTCTCTCTCTCTCTTGAGAGGGAAAAACTATTTACGTCGTCGAAATGCGAGTCGAGGCAACGAAACTGTGGAAAAACTGGCCAGCCAGCCAGGCCAAGGATCGAGCTGTTTATTTAAATGCGTGTGTGTAAACTCACTCGTTCGTTCATCCCAACTTCCACACTTATATCAATTATTTAAATGCTCTCTATACGAACGACATTTTTACAGAGAGAATATAATAATCTAAAAGGGAAATGTTCGTGGCTTGAATAATAGCAAGTTGTTTGAATGAGTCCCTAAGTTTAGGTAATCTTAAGCCATAGGAGAATATTTAAAAAAAATCAAATCTCTCTCTCTCTCTTTCTTTCAAAAAACCCTGAAGATGTTTTAATTGTTAATATTTTAAAAACATGTTGTCTTTTAAACGATATTACAATCAAAGGGGGAGCGTTTCTTTGTTGATAAATAAATATAATGAAACAAAAGTTTAATAACGAGCGTTGAGAAATATATTATCGGTTTTATAAGAAATTGAGATTCAAACTTTCGACTTTCTCGTTGAAACATTTAAATATACAAATCAAACACTAGGCTATTTGTTTCAAAGGTTTTATTAATTAAAAATCTCAAAGTAGTTTATAGTTGTGTTTAATTATATTGGTAAAAAATAATAAAGAAAAATGCGGTTATGGTTTGTCATTTATTTACTCTTTATTAATCTCACGCTGAAGTTTCGATCCCGGTAAGGGTCATCTTCAGACTTGCAATATACAAACGATTTTTACAAAAAAATATATTGTCATATATAAATTACAGTATAGTTGAATTTAACTTAAAAAATATATATTTAGCACATAATTAGCATGGAGGCTAGTCACGATATATGCCAGCTTCAGAATAGTCCTAGTGGGCACGACAATCCTTATCAATATATAAAGGTTCACTTAAGATCTGTGTTAATAACTATTCTGAAGCTGGTCTCCGAGCAATAAACGTTGTATATATTGTTTATATAATTATATTCGTGTATATTGTCACGAGACAATTATTATTATTATCGAGTGCAAGAGAAATCCTACACATATTATGACTAGCCTCCTTGGTAATTATGTGCTAAATATATATTTGTTTATGTTAAATTCAACTATACAAATACATTTGTATATTACAGCTCTGAAGATGACCCCTGCCGAGATCGAAACGTCAGCGTGAGTGCTGAGTTTAATAAAAATGCAAAAACTATAGCTGCATTTCTCTTTATTATTTTTTACCAATTTAATTTAAAATAAACACTTAATAAGTATTTCGACAATTGTCATCATCAGAAGTGATTCTATTAAAATGTAATCACTTCTGGTGATAACAACTAATTGTCGAAATACGTATTAAGTGTTTATTTTAAATTAATAAAACCTCTGAAACAAATAACCGAGTGTTTGATTTGTATATTTAATTTTAATCTATAAGAAATACTCATCTTCATGAGTACGGTGAGCGACAAAGTTAAAGGACCCCTTTGCGTGATTATTTATTTAAAAAAAATTTGAAACCTAGATAATTTAACTTTGACACTCGATATGAAATAAAATTTTGATTTCCCCCTCATTATCCATTAAGATCAAACGTTTATGATTTTTTTTTTGGAACGGAGAGAGACGTTAGTAAAGTGCCTTGATTCATTTCGCATGTGATTATTTCATTGTTATCAACAAAAAAAAAAAAAAATATGAAAAATCTTTAATGGAAACTTTTGTGGTTCAAACGTTCCAATAAAGATTTACATTTTCTTTTATAAAAGCAATGAAATAATCACATGAGAAAACGCTTGGGGAGGATGATTTAATATTGACCCTCGCTCTACTGTACATAATAGAGAATGAAAATTTGAAATTCTTATAAATTACGAACAAGGAGGGGTAAAAGGGAGACCTGGCAAAAAAGTCCCGCCTCAAATTGTCAAGCAAGTAATGTGATTATAAGAACAATTCTAGGATTTGACCTTAATCTAAGGTATAAAAAAAAAATTGGAACTAGATATAAAATGATGAATTGTGTGAAAAAAATACTAACAGGAAAAATGGGGTAGACTACCTGAGATTCGGGTTTTCGAGGAATTTGGTATTCGTAAAAAAATCTTTGCTTTAAACAATTAGAGAAGGGAAACTAAATCTGAAAATAAAAAATAAAAAAAAACCTTTTATTTTTGGTTGTAAAATATTGCTTTGCAAGATTTATTCCAAACAGCAATATACGTGTTTTTGCTTTCTCTATATATGTAATAAATAGAGAGAAAGTACTGCTATCATGTCAAAAATTTGATGTCGAGATTTTGATGGATATACATGTTAAATAGTGCTTATTTTTTCAGTTTGTTCGAATTTCTCAAAATCGGCTGTAACGATTTTTATTAAAATACATAAATCAATTATTTTTTAGATTCTCTATTGGGTATAAAATATCCAAATATGAGATTAAAATTTTGAAAAATAACCAGAGTTTATTTCAAGTTATCAACATTTAAAAGGCAAGTTTGAAACTAAAGTGCTATGGGAATATATCTCGACGCAAAAAATCTGGTGTGACAGCACGGTGCACAACTTTCTCTTACCGAAGAGTAAGAGAAAGTTGTGTGCTGTGCGTTAATCACACCAGATTTTTTTCAATATAATCATTGCTTTGTTCTTTCCTTAGAAATACAGAGGAGTGCATATTAAAAACAGTTGGAAATCGCAGAGTAGTATATATTAATAAATATAAAATTTGACTTAAAAAGTCGAATGATTTCTTGTACTAAAAGAAAGAATCCAATGATTCAATCTTTTAAGTGTATTATCTATTCAATTTTATTTGAATAACATCTACAGCCGGTATTTATCGATTATAATACAGTAATTAAATAGTAATTAGTAATAAAAACAGTACTTTGACACCAGGTGGAAAGACATGGGCTTGTTATTTATTTTTTGATGGATTAATAAATCAAGCAAAGAGGTATTTATTAAAATTTCAGGTATTTTTTTTTTTGTGAACAAGAACAAAGACCAGGGGTTCTATTTGTTTTCAAGAGAAGCTATTTAGGATGTTTGTTCGTATTCTTTTTTTTTTCAAATTTAATTCAGACTAAATTTGGTTTTATAAAGACCAGGACACAAGAGCTTGTTGAACTTTTGTCTTGGATTAAACGCCTCCCAGGCTTTTATTGAGACCGGAAGAACACAAACCCACCAGGTTTCAATGGCTTCCAGATCGAATGACCCTCGTATACAGTTCACCCTCTTTTCCTTTGCTTTCAGTCAAAAAATAATTTAAAAAAAAAAAATTATTGACTATCTGTAAAGTTTTTGGCAAAAATTGAATAAGTGATCACGTGGTCGGGAGTTGGAGTAGCGGTGCGGTTCATTCATCGATCCCTGGCAACGTTTCTCAAACAGATCGCATGTTCGTTTGTGGGGCAAGCCGGGTAGCTAGGCTGCTAGACGCGGACTTGTGAATTAAATAGACGACTTGTGCATTATTGAACTTTGCCCCTTGGAAAGAGGTTCGAGCCTCGAGGGGACCTACGTGATTCATCGTAGGCGACACAACCCTCTGCCTGGATCGATCGAGGGGTACGAGGGTGCACCCGGGTTGTGCCAGTCACCACTACCAATGAGATACTCCATGGTACCAATTCTTGATTAAAAAATCCCCTGATCAAAGATAGAAAGGAAGTCGGCTACTGAAATCACTGATACTGTTTGGAAATATTTGTCGCTAGAGATAGAGATTAGAAGCGAGAGAGAGTTCCCACAGGCTCTCTAGTCGGGAACCGGGAACCAGGGGGGGGGGGCAGCCAAGGGAATATTTGATTAAACACTTCCCTGGTAGAGAGAGAGAGAGAGAGAGAGAGAGAGGCGGCCAGGGTCACACAGCTATGTCTGCATTTAAAAACTAAGGCTCGAAAACTTCGTTAGCGGATTTCTACCCCGAACGGAGCGGCGCGCCCCACAGGAACCCCCAGGAACCCCTCGGGAACCCCCGGCCCGTCACCATGGCAACGAGACAAGTCCGCAGTGAGGGACGCAGCCCCTCCACACGCATGGCCAAGTAAAACGATCGCGAGTAACAGCCAAAGGCTGCCAACTTGGCACATGGCGAGACCGAAGTCTATACTATCCTCCGATTTATCGTTATACTCGTCTCTTATATACACTTCACCCCCTCCCCTACCCCTTATCCTCATCCTCAATCGCATCTTCATGATTAAAATTCCTCCCTAACTATGTAAACTGTGTCTTTTTTTTTTCTTTTTTAGATAATCTGCAAACTTTGGGTGTAAATTTTAAAATTTTTATAATATATTTAGAAATAAATAGTTTCAAAGGATTTGCTCGCTCAATTTTTGTTTTTAAACAACATTTTAGAGGATAGCTCAAAAAAATTTGTTCATATTTTTAATAATTGTTTTTGGAAAGAATAAATACATTTATTCATTTACTGTTTAATAAAACTGAAGATAATACAGTTTTTTTTTAATATATATGAAACAAGGGCGGATCCAGAGGAGTTTTTCGGAGAGGGTAATTTTTTTTGCCTGGTGTGACTGGTCGCACATCACACCACTTCCTCTTACTTTCGGTAATTTACAGTTGCATTCTCTAGTTGTTTACCAAATTTTTTGTGTCGAAATAGATTTGAACAAAACCCCGATAGATCATTTTGAGGGACCCACTTTTTTTTGGAATCAGGGACCCTCAAAACGATCAACATCCTCGACATCAAATTTTTGACACGACTGCATTATTACATATATAGACAAGAGAAAGTAAAAATATATATATATAGTATTAATTTTTCAAATTTTATATTAAAAAATAAAATTTAATTTCCAAGAAAAATATTTCTCTCAAATCTCGGGGTAGGGGTGGGGGTAATTACCCCTTCCTCTTTCCCACTTGATATGAAATAAGAAAGCGCGAATCAAAGGTGCGCCTTTCGAGTAGGCAACCGAACTAACAAAGCAATCAAACTTAAAAAAAAAAGACTATTTTTTTTTAATTTTTTTTTAATTCTAAAATCCACTTTTTTCTGTCCTTGTTTGTAAATAAAATTCCGGTAAATTCGTCGCGATTCATTTTAATTTTAGAATTTGTCTAATAAATCGCTAATTATAATAAAAAATATGCTATTAACATTAAGGGCAATGAAAAAATGTCTTTTTAGAGGGTTTTAGAAAATTTTGCGATAAGTCATATCGAAAAAGGAAATGGCTGATAAAAAAAAAATAATTTCGAATTCCCATTTATTAACAAAGTTGATATAAATAAAAAAAACATCTTTTATATCATTGCATCTATGTTCAAATACTCTTTTATACGAGTAATTTATAAAAATTATCTCTTCATAGAAAAGTTTGTATACTAATAATAATACTCATTTGGAATAAAATGACGATGAATAAGAAGAAATAAAAAGATGGATAGGCTTAAAAAATCTTTTTATAAAATTAAAAAAATTGGAACATCAAGAAAGCGAAGTGAAGACGTGCACCAAAATGCAACCTTGGAATCGTACGACTTGGTGCGTTCGGTTCAACGATCCAAAGAAAGGGAAATCTACTCCTAAGGGGGGCCACGCGGGGGGGGGGGGCTCAAGCGTTGAGTGGTTTCTCGCACTGACCTATCGCAAACTTGCTTAGCTATTAATTAATATTTTTTGATTAAAAAAAAGTAAAAAAAAAACTCCAAAGCCCTAGAAAATATATTTAAGAAATATTTGATCTTACTGGATTATTAAAAGATAAACTTTTGACCGTTGAAACATTTTGTAAATTAAAATTAATTATACAAATGGGTTATTTGTTTCAAAGGTTTTTTAATTAAAAATTAAAACTTGATACGTATTTCGACAATTCCTTGTCATCATCAGAATGTAATCACTTCTGATGATGACAAGGAATTGTCAAAATACGGATTGAGTGTTAATTTTTAATTAATAAAACCTTTGAAACAAATAACCCATTTGTATATTTAATTTTAATATATAATTATTAATCTAGACGAAATCGAGTTTATTTCTTTTTGACACTGATTGTATTCTTTAATTCTGCTTTTAGTTTCTCGCATATATTAACTTGCCATAAAGTGGAAATTCAAAAAGAACCTTAAAAAATAGACTCCAGAATTTTGATGATTCTCAAAGTTTTAGACATCCCTGTGAAATTTTGTGTGAGTGTGTGAATACGATAACAAAAAAAATTAAATTGGGTATGTTTTTCTTGTCACCTTTTGAAATAAATCACCAACCCAAGGGTAATTTTCCCTAACTCGTTTGCACAATAATATTTATCAAATTAAAACATTTTTAATGTTTTTAAAGTGAATAATCACATAAAAAGAGCTCGATACCCTTTTTTTTGTCATCTTTAAATAATTTATAATCTAATATCAGACACAAAAATAACTTTATCTGACGTTTAATAACATATTAATATTAATATTCACGGTTAGAGTGCTCAGTACTTGAAAACGATTGCAGAACAAGCAGTCGAAACGTTGTACAGTATTTAAATAATTAATACAAAACGTGAGCTATAATTAAAAAAACTCACATAATAATATTAATATTATATATCTTTATTAAGTTGAAGTAAAGTCATATTTGTGCAAATATATATTGTTATACAAAACAAAGATGATTTTTTTTTTAAATTAAAATAAAATGATAGCAGTTGTTAATTTTGGACAAAGGTAGCGAGGCGAGCCCTCCATCCACCCTGTGGAAAAAAACACCATCTGCCATGCCAGGCGTCTTTGTTCGAATTTCCTCGGATTGAAATTTTGCCCCGAGGGCTGCTCTTCCGGCCAGCTGTTGAGGGATTCGGTTCCAGAAAGAAACAAAAAAAAAAATAAGATGAAAAAAAAAAAATTATTTTTATTAAAATTTCTCATGCCGTATTCTAAGAAATAATCAATTAACATGCGGTAAAAATTTAATTGATATGAAATATTAATAATTTCATTCGACTCGTGTTAAAATTTCGACGAAATTTGTTGAGTTTTTGGTTGTTTGAAGGTCTTTGTTTGTGAGTTGTTTTTTTTTTTATATTTTTTCAAGGTTGCGGCCAACACAAAGAACTCGCTCGCTCATCCCGAAGCCACTCTTCTCGGCTGAGGATGAGGAACGAGAAGGAGAAAGAGAAAGAGATAGACAGATAGAGGGAGGCTGCTGCTAAGCATTTGGGGAAAAAAAAATATTTAGTGAGTCAAATTTCCTACCTTGTCTGCCGACGATCTCAGCAACGTGCTCTGAGCTCGGCACCGGAACGCACTCGGTCATGTTCTGCGATTTCTTGCTGCGGTTCTCGTCTGGATAGGTGGCCGTTATCGGTTCAGTCGCCTGCTCGTTCGTTGTCGGCGAACTTTCGTTAAAACCAAGCATCGACAATTCGAATGCAAGTTGGAGTGCGCGTTGGTCCTCGAGACCGCTGTTGCTTCTTTCCATATCAGCAAAAAGACTAGTAGCAGGCATCACAGGGATCGCAAAATATAATTATATAAATATATATAAGTCACTATATATCTTCTTTTAATTATATATATATTTATGTATAGTTTATTAAATAAGGAATCAAACTTTGTAACATACAATATAAATGAACACACAGTAGAAAAATAAAAACTGTCTCTCGCTGCAGTTTCAGTGAGGATAGTCCTTGTTTCGGAAACCAACAATGTTGTTCGGCTAAGGTGCCGACGCAGTCTGCCGGCAATGCTCTTCGACTGCAATGCCTGTTTAGGATGAAGGCATGTGCTCCGGAGTGACGTCACCTTCGCTGGGCGGCAAATACAAAATAACGTGTTGTGATTGGGCGGCTGGTGCCGGCTTGCACGCTCATTGGCTGAGTATTGACCGGGGGGGACCGCCCCAAGAATGGGAAGGAGGCGCACTCTCCCTGCAGGGGAGAGCCTCTCTCTCTCTCTCTCTCTCTCTTTCTCTCTCTCGCTCTCAACTGGCAGTGGCGGCGCTGGGGGAGGCACCGTGTGGAGGGGACGCTGCTAAAAATACCAAACCGGGCTTTTAGACGGCGGCTGCCTCGACGGGTATCGTCGCCGTCGTCGTCGTTGTTGACGAAGTCGTGGACAAAGACAAGCAAACCTACCAAGCAGACACGTGCGAGCAGCAAGAGAACGAACGCACTTTAAGGCCTCAGCTAAAGTTTTATCAAACATTAAATATATACTACAATCTCTTTGAAGATTGAATTTATCGACTTTCTCTGTAATATCATCGCAGCTTTTAATTAAAAAAAAAAAAAATTATTTTCGTAATTTTTTTTTAAATAAGCGACCTAATAATCTCTTTTCAGGCATATCAGGCTCTAGATCGGTGTTTCCTAACGTAAGTCCCGGGGACAGGGAGGGAAGGCTTCATTTTGAAAATAAGCCCCTCTAGAGTTGAAAAATCAACTAAAATTAAAACAAATTTGTTTTAGAAAAATAAAATAAAAAATCTCGACTTCGAATTCTTGACATGGTTGAAATAATTTCTCTCTATATATAACAGTTATTTCATATATAGGGTAAGAGCAGGGCCGCAGACAGACTTGGCGGGCCCCGGGGCTGCTTACTAATACGGGCCCTCCCCCTCCCTAAAAAAAACTTAAAGTTTTTTTTTAGTATGTAAAAGACTATTGTGGCCTTCATGCCAACAATTTTTTACACAGTTTTTGACACAACTTTTGAAATAGTTTACAATATTTATTTAAATAAAGTTAATTAAAAATTTTTCAAAATTTCCTAAACAAAGAGTTACAATAATTTATCGAGGCCTGATCCGGACAGAGGATTTCCGGGGGAATCTGGAGGTATGGAAATTTTTTTTTTAAATTAGCCACTGAAATCTGCGTTTTTAGCTATCCTGAGTGGTGAAAAAGATCAAAATTGATTTGAGCTTAAAGGGCCCGGGCCCCCTGAGGAAAAAAATTTCAAGAAAATTATTTGTTTTAATTGAAATTTTAAGAAAAATTTGAGCTTAAAGGGCCCGGGCCCCGGGGATATAGCCCCCCCTGCCCCCCCCTGTCTGCGGCCCTGAGTAAGAGAAAGTAAAAATTTACGAATGTCTATTTTTGAAAAGGATTATCATTTCAGTTTATTATAAATTCTAAGTAAACATATTTTTTATTAAAATTAAATATACAAATCAAACACTCGGTTATTTGTTTCAAAGGTTTTATTAATTAAAAATTAACACTTGATACGTATTTTGACAATTACTTGTTATCATCAGAAGTGATTATTATGTATTAGAATGGAATTACTTCTGATGATGACAAGTAATTGTCGAAATACGTATCAAGTGTTAATTTTTATTAATTAATCAAACCTTTGATTTGTATATTTAATTTTAATTTACAAAATGTTTCAACGAGAACTAACGGTCGAAAGTTTAAATCTTAATATTTTTTATGATTATACTTTTAAATTTATATATAGGCTTATATATATTTTTGAGATTTCTGAGAGAGGGGGATGGGATCCGCAAACCACCCCCTTGGCAACGGGCCCATAAAGGAGAATTGTTATCATTCAGTGAATAGTGTAATTTTTGAATAGAAAAAAATCTGGTGTGACGGTTGCACAGCACATAACTTCTCTTACCTTCGGTAATTGAAAGTTTGGTTCTGTGCTTGTCACACCAAATTTTTTGTGTTGGCATATATTTAGTTTCAGACAGTATATTAGAATTCAAGTTTTAAGATTTATAAACATGGATAAATTTCTATATTTTGTTACCATGGAAACCATTTCTCATATCTTTTCTATGAAGTACAAGAATAAAGTGTACAGTGAGGGACAATATTAAGTCCCGCCCATGCGTTTTCTACTTGTGATTATTTCATTGTTTTTAAAAAAATATTATATATTTTTAAATGGAAACTTTCATGGTTCAAACCTAGAAAATTTCCAATAAAGATTTTCATCTTTTATAAAAACAATGAAATAATCACAAGTAGAAAACGCATGGGTGGGACTTAATATTGTCCTTCACTGTACTTCAAACAATTTTGAGGGCAAGAATTTTAAAGAGCATCTAAAAAATAATTGAGTTTTGAATTTTAATCAAAATCGATAAAGCGAATTTTGAGGAAATCGAAAAAAACTGAAAAAGTGCATCAGTAAAGTACTAGTACTTTTTGGCCGATTTTGTTCAAATGTTAATTTTTACGCCTCAGCTGGATGCCTAACTTAAATATAAAATTTCACCCTCGTAGTTCAATTCCTTCATGCTTTAAGTCGAACACACACACACAGTCAGACAGACCAATTCGCGGGACCTATTTCGTGGACCCAAGGGACCTCAAAACATGTATTTCCATTAAAATCGCGACATCGAATTTTTGACATGTTTGCAATATGGGTAAGAGAAAGTAAAAAAAAATTATCAATCCATGAATTTTGTTGGTTTTTATTGAAAATTTTTTAAAGGAGGCAAATCGAGGTGAAGGTAATGGCAGTTTTGTTTTACCTGCACTATGGCAAAACTAAAAATGCTTTCGATCGAGTGGGATAATGCGGGACTTTTTACTTATGCATCTTAAAAGGAAAAATTTATGTACGTTTTGAAAAAGAAATTTAACGCCATTTTAAGCATTCAAGAAACAATGAATCGAAAGAGATGAAGTATGAAATTTCAACTACTTAGATCAAGGTTAAGCCCCAGCAAATTTGGTGGAAGTTGGTTGAAGTTAAAACCTTTTAAAACACAAATTGAAATTCACTAAAATAAACGACGCTCTCAGCTCAGAAGTTGGAGGCTAACTTCAGGGGCCTGTTTCTCCTCCGTTAGCAGGGATAACTCTAAATCCTTTTAGGGGCAAATGCCCTTAAACATTTCTGTATCCAATGGGCTTGGGGTTTTTTAGTTATTCTAAAGGCCACTTTTTTTTTCAATTCGGACCACTGTGGGGGGGGGGGGGGCGTAATACAATTAAATATTTTTAAGAGATCATTTCTATTTTGTAAAAACATATTTTTGTTTTTTATTTTTATTAAATATATTAATTCACTGTGAATTGGGATTTTAATATTTTATATATGCAAAATACAGTATGAAAAAAAAGAGAAAACTGAAGAAAAATTTCATTTTATAAGAGATAAATAAATAATTTATTTTTCAACTAATATTTAATCTTTTATTAGTTTTTTTAAGCGATATATAATCGATCTAAAATGTTACTGAAAATATTCATATTTTTTTTTTTTTTAAGATCTTTTAATTGAAGAAAACACATCTAATAGCATTCTTAAATTTTTTTTTTTTTTCATCATATATCAGTGGCGTAGCGAGGGGGGGGGGGCAAGAGGGGTCATGTTGCCCTGGGCGCCACTCACAAAGGGGCGCCAAATGGTTCGAAAAACAAAAAATTGCTGGACAATTTTTATTTTTATTATAATTGATTTCAGAAAAATATATTTTAAATGTAGTGCCAGTGTAATATAATAATTTATGCCGAAAAAAAGTCGACGAAAAAAACTCGCCGAAAAAAACGCACCGAAAATTTTCTAGCCGAAAGCAAAATCTCGTCGAAAAAAAAATCGCCAAAAAGAAAAAACTCTCCGAAAATTTTCTCGCCCTAAGCAAAATCTCGCCGAAAACAAACTCGCTGAAAATTTCTCTCAAGAAGAATTCAATTGCAAAATGAGAATATACATTTTAAAGAGCATCTAAAAAATAATTGAGTTTTGAATTTTAATCAAAATCGATAAAGCGAATTTTGAGGAAATCGAAAAAAACTGAAAAAGTGCATCAGTAAAGTACTAGTACTTTTTGGCCGATTTTGTTCAAATGTTAATTTTTACGCCTCAGCTGGATGCCTAACTTAAATATAAAATTTCACCCTCGTAGTTCAATTCCTTCATGCTTTAAGTCGAACACACACACACAGTCAGACAGACCAATTCGCGGGACCTATTTCGTGGACCCAAGGGACCTCAAAACATGTATTTCCATTAAAATCGCGACATAAATTTTTGACATGTTTGCAATATGGGTAAGAGAAAGTAAAAAAGTCAGATGGGACATGACAAAAAGAAGGTTGCTATAAATCAATAAGCTACAATTTATTCATCTATATTTATTTAAATAAATAAATAAATAAAAAAAAAAATAAATAAACCATTTGGTGATAGTAGCTTGGGTTATGACTTTAAGAAAATTAATTAAAATCATCACTAAGAGTGCCAAAAATTGTGAATGAATGACGTCTGCGAGTTGCCCGAGCTAAGACTGGCACTTTTCTCCTCTCTATTTATTCAGAAGTTTTTCTCCTCCATTTATTTTACTGATTCATAATTTTCTAGTATTAGCTCAGGGTCTCAAAAAACAAGGAATCATATATTAATATATGCAAATAAAATTAATAATCTTGAGTGGAGAAGACAGGAGTAGAATAAAAAAAAAATCGTTATATTTTAGTATAATAGTCAAGAGGGGCCCAGGAGTCATTTGGAGAGCAAATTCATTATTTTATCGATTAGCAGATGAATCAACGCGATCCCTGGGGTAGAAACAGGGAAGCCATTCAATCGAGTATCGAGCATTTTTTACCCTCGGGCGAATTAATTTACTTTTGATATTACGAGATCTTTTTTTGGATTTTCTACTTATTAGAAAAATACGAAGAGCAAGATTTTATCAATATTTTATTTGTTAATGTAAATGTTATTTTTATACTTCAGTAGTTTTTTTTTCTTTTTGTTAAATTTTAATTTATTAAAGTTTTCTAAATTGACTGTTCTATTGAATTATTATTATTATTATTATTAGGGATCGATTTCGCCTTTTTTACTTTCTTTTACCCCATATATGAAATATATATAGAGTGAAAGTATTGCGATTCATGTCAAAAATTCGATGTCGATATTTTGATGGATATACATGTTTTGAGGTCCCCTGAGTCCAAAAAAGTGGGTCCCGCAAATTGGTCTGTGTGAACAAAATCAGCCAAAAAGTACTAGTACTTTACTGATGTACTTTTTCAGTTTTTTTAGGATTTTCTCAAAATTTTGTTTAAAAATTCATAAATCAATTATTTTTTACATGCTCTTTAAAATTATATTCTCATTTTGCCATTGAAATCTTTTAAAGCACACTTTATTCTTCTACTTCATAGGAAAGATAGGAGAAATGGTTGTCATGGTAACAGAATATAAATAATTTTATTTTTAGGAAAAATGCTTCAAAGGGCCTTTGTACAGTGAGGGACAATATTAAATCCCACCCAAGAGTTATCTATTAGTGATTATTTCATTGTTTTAATAAAAGAAAATGAAAATCTTATTTTCTAGGTTTGAACCATGAAAGTTTCCGTTAAAAAATATATAATATTTTTTAAAAACAATGAAATAATCACAAGTAGAAAATGCAAGGGTGGGACCTAATATTGTCCCTCACTGTACCTCCAACTTTTATAAACAAAATAATTGTGAAATGGAAGAAAAAAATAAATAAATAAAAATAAACAAATTATGTATAAATATTACAAATGTATTTTGGAGGACATAAATAAATATTACTATTATTTTTTATTATTATTTTAAATTAAAATTCATATAAATCAACTATTTTTTTTATATGCCCTTTAAAAAGTATATGAGTAAAATTTTTCGTGAGAATTGTTGTTTGTGAAGTACAATTTAGTGATGTAATATTTCAGATTTTTCAAATTCACTTTCCGGCTCTTCCTTCCATAGAGCCAGTGTTAAATCCGTATGGGGGTTTGCATGTTAATTTTAGATTCGAAAGAGGGTCCTCTTTGGTACTTCTCACACATTAAAAAAAAATTTTTCCAAATTTTGTATTTATTTAGGATCCTTTATTGTGTATAAAAGATCCAAATATGTTTTTTTTAAGGTCTTTTTCGGCAACTAAGGCCATTTAGACCCTATCCCTATTTATCTCAAATGATTTGTAGTCAAAACAAATGAAATAAATTCTTCTCGCCTGGGACGTGAGGCGAACCCGGGAGCCCGGCGCGAGAAGCTAGTGTCTTCACTCTGAGCCACGAGTCACGGGCAAATATGAGATTAAAATTTTGAGAAATAAACATAGTTTATTTCAAGTAAAATGCAAGTTTGGAACTAAGATGCTATGGGAAACTAAATATTATATATCTCGACGCAAAAAATCTGGTGTGACAGCACGGTGCACAACTTTCTCTTACCAAAGAGTAAAAGAAAGTTGTGTGCTGTGCGACCAGTCACACCAGATTTTTTAATACTTAATTCCTTTTGAACTTTGATTTGAATAGAAACTGCAATTATGATTATTATACATGGACGTATATAAGGAGAGGGGGCACTCGCCCCAACGCTACGTCTATTTAATTTTATGTCCAATTTATTTTTTCAATAATTAATTCTAAATTTATTATTATTTTTAGTTTTCCAGGAATATAATTAATTAATGGTTTAATTATCATAAATTAAATGTTAATATTTTAAAATAAATTCAATTAAAAACTAAATATAAATTAGCCTATTAATACTAATTAGGGAAATAACAAATAGAAAAATTTTAGAATTTTTTGCTGTTTACTTTTTTAAAGGAAGTCGGAATAAAGAATAGAGATGAGATTTTTTGAAGATATACACGTTTTGAGGTCCCCTGAGTTCAAAAAAGTGAGTCCCGCGAATTGGTCTGTCTGACTGTGCATGTGTGCTCAATTTAAAGCATGAAGGAATTGAACTACGAGGGTGAAATTTTATATTTAAGTTAGGCATCCAGTTGAGGCGTAAAAATAAGCTTTTGAACAAAATCGGACAAAAAGTACTAGTACTTTACTAATGTTACATTTTTTTATTTTTTCCATTTTCTCAAAATTCGCTGCCACGATTTTGATTAAAATTCATAATTAAATTATTTTTTAGATGCTCTTTAAAATGTTTATTCTCATTTTGTCCTCAAAATTATTTGAAGCATACTTTACTCCTGTACCTTATAGGAAAGATAGGAGCTAGGTTGCCTTGATAACAAAATATAAATATTGTCTCATGTTTAGAGGTAAACATCTTGAATTCTATATATCGGCGGAAACTAAATATATGTGGACACAAAAAATCTGGTGTGTCACAACTTTCAATTCCGGAAGGTGTAAGACTCACAGTTGCGAATAATACTTATATATTATATAACTAAGCCTTCTTTTGTTATTGATATTTATTGTTTATTATTTAGCTAAGGCGACCCGACCCATCGATGGCTATTTCCGGTGTTAATAAAAATAAAAGTGAAATATGTTTATGGAGCGACCTGTGAGTTAGGCAACCATTTATCCGTCTGTGTTACGATGTGAGCCTTTTCGAAGAGAGAAAGGCGTTGCTTGTAGAAGGCCAAAAATAGAGATGGGCTCCGTTTATTTTTCAGGATGATTTCTAACCAGGGGGAGTAAAGGGGGTAATTAGCCCCCCCCCCCCCGAGATTTGAAAAAAAATACTTTTTTTTCGAAAAAAAATTTATTTTTAATGTAAAATTTTAAAAATTAATACATACAAATTTGGTTTGTATTTATATTTTGGCAAACAAATACAGAATGCGTCTTTAAATTACCGAAATTAAGAAAAAATAGTGTGCCGTGCGACGAGTCACACCAGATTACCCCCCCCCCCGAGAAACACCTCTGGATCCGCTCTTGTTTCTAACTCATTTTAACATAATCTTTTGAGCTTAAATACCCTACTTCAGATATCTAGAAAAGGATTATATACAAAGTTAATTTGAGCCGTTGGACTTACATTTGTCTATTTATTACAGAGGCGTTTATTTAATAATTAGCCAAGAGGTTTCTTTATTTTTTATTTTTTTGAAAATAATAAAAATTTTAATATTTATTTGTTTTGTTTTATGATTTTATCTTAAAAATTGTTAATTTTAAACTGGTAACCGTTGGCTCTAGTTGAAATTGTAATTATGTTTGCTTGGACCTGACCACCGAGGGCCTGGGTCATTCTTTAGTTTCATTATACTTAGTAGCTCCCATCTTGTGAGTATCTAAATGGCGATCACAGCTTTCCTGAACTCAGGGTTGGGCAGGATCGCAATCTTTTTGAATTTAAATCCGAATATCCAAACCGATCCAGGATTTTCGTTTCTGGATCGAAATCATTTTCATCTAGGATCGGATCGCTAATTCTTTTTAAAGGATTTTTTTTCTTTTAAATAAAATATTATAATCCTTTCGATTTATCCAAAAATCAAGTTCGGATAGGATTTTCGTATCGTAACAGCGATCCATCCTTCTTCTAAATCGGATCGGATCGTCCGGATTTGTTGGATCGCCCGATCGGATCCCTATTTTGCCGCATCCCTTTATCAAGCACTTGCTTTTAATTGACATTTGAGGATTAAAATGCAATTTGGCGCCCCTTTCCATTGACCCCTTCAATCTTTATATAGGCTAAATCAAATTTTAAGATTGATTCTCTCTGTTTAATGAACTGATATAAATACAAAATCAATACAATATAGCAGTAATCTTAACTAACAACAAACTAGAGACAACACAATTATCCCCATTCGCGCACATCCCTGGCGTCAGGATTCTTGGAAATCTATTTGTAGATAATCCTCTAGAATCGGAATTCGAGCAGATTGATATGCTAGTATCAAATTAACTAGAGCGGGGGTTCCTTTGACAAAGTTCATCTATTAATTTTAGAAGTTAATATCCTTGGGGACTACATAATATATTAATTATGAAAATATCAGTGCTGAAGTTTACGAGTAGATCTTTCTCTTTTGTGAATCTGATTAACATGACCGTATATCAAATACTCAATCTATTAATTTCGATAGGTACAAAACAATATCATTTTTATAAAATGATTATTTTAAAGGTTTACAAACCAATGCTGGTTTCGATAGCATACTGCTTACCTTCCTCAGTGACAGTTTGTTCCTTTATAAGTGATTTTAATAAAATATCCTCCTCTGCATCACGCACTAACTATAGGTCAACTAACCACCCATACATGAAGCATCCGGCCTCTATCAAGTAAAGTAACCCAAACATGAAATTCCGATTTCAATGAAACTTTGTACAATTAAACAACTAATATAAATATGCGTTAAACGAGAAAAAATTCGACCAATAGAATAACAGAACTTTTTAAAAAAATTAATTTTTGAATTTTTAAAACAGGTGGATTTTCAATTTCAAGTTGTTTTGAAAGGGGTTTTAGCTGTTTGTTGAGTGAATTGATTGTTGCATTTTGAAACTTTTCAGCTTGATGATGTTATTGAAGGGGTATAGTCAGATAAAAGATATTAATGGGTTGGTGTAGGCTAAGGGTTACGGGGGCGCTTGAAGAAGGAGAAAGAAGGCACTTACGGGAGACCTAGTTTTATTTCAAAATTATATTATAAAAGAAAATAGATCTCTGTCTGTCCACTTTTGCAATAGTTTTTGAAAATTTTTAAACAAGATAGATTTTTAGCTACAAAGTGTTTTGAATGTTAATTAATACTATTGTTGAGATGTAGATAGAAACCTAATGCTAATATTAATTATTCATTTTAGGCATAATTATCAATTGTGTGAAATCACTTGAATTCAATATTGAATATGAGTTCAACTTGGAATTTGAAACACTTTTTTAATGATTTTCACTATTGTACTGATTTTCAGGAATAATTTTTAAAAAAATTTTTAAAAATAAACTGTTCATTCATTGGTCGAAATTTTTTCAAATTTATATATAGATTTATCATTTATTTAATTGTACCAAGTTTCAATGAAATCGGAATTCCATGTTTGGGTTACTTTACTTGTAAGGAGCATCCCTAACTGAGAATTTCGTTTAAGGAATTTTATATTTTTTTAGGTTTTAAAATTAGATAAATATTAAAGGATTCCAAAAATGGAATTCCCGATTTTTTTTACTTTATCTTATAAATAGAATAAAAAAAAGCTTCTACAGAGTTATATTTAAATCCATTCATTAAAATTTTCATTCATTTATTCTCGAAATTTCGAGCTAGTTTCATTTCTTCTATTTTTGATCATATATTTTGAATATATCCATGACGAAAGATTATTTTAAAAATAGTGAAACAAAAAAAAATTAACTTTAGTGAAAATACTCATATACTGGTACAAAATATGTTTGAATATTTCTTTTCCAAAAAAACAACAACAAAAAAATGTAATAGACGAAACAGCGCAAGAAAATATCATAGAAGCCGTATAACCAGAGGTTTACTTTGCTTGAAAAAACTTTTTGCAGATTGAGATGCAAGAGGAAGAAATAAAATTTTATTTGTCAGGATGTATGTAACCGAATGTAACCGAAACCAATGTACTGCAGTTGGTCGTCAGCACTAATAAATCCTAGACAAATAAAATTTTTTAAAAATTTTATTTCTTTCTCTTGCATCTCAATCTGCAAAAAGTTTTTTCAAGCAAAGTAAACCTCTGATTATCCGGCTTCTATAACAAAAAAATGGCAAAGTAAAAATGTTAACATCAGGCTATTATCTAATTTGAAAAGTTTAGAAAAAAGTTATTAGACAAATATTATAAAATACCGGGTAAAAGACTTATTTAATTTAATATTTATTAAAATGCTTTAGCAGTAATTTATATAATAATATGTGTGTCATTAAAATTTATTGTAATTTTTTCTCGGAGTGGGAAGGCGAAGTCAAGAATGGGCTCTTGCTCCTTTTGCAAAATTTCGATTCTCATAATTATAAATGAGGCGAGTGGCAGGCAGAAGCACTTGGTTTAGTTGCTCTGTTTAATTTTACACGGGGAGGGATTGGGCAGCTTTAGGGCAGAAAGGCTTCGACATCCCTCCCTACACGACGCACCCCTTTTATGTAGAATAGGAATGGCAGAAAAAAGGTTCGTTGCCTGGGGATCAGCGAGATCGAAACCAACTTTAGATTTAGAGAGAAGAAGCGACAAAAAGCAACACAAGTATTGATAGTAAAGCTGCTCTCTATTTGATGAGAGGGCAGGCAACTCGCAAAAAAAAACTTATATTTAAGTTATTTTATATGAGTAGAATGAACCAAAATTTGGGATGTTATATACCTGGTAATATTGAAGTCTTTATGGGGTATTTTTTTTAACAAAAACAATTTGGTTGTTCGGAGGGAAAGAAAATTAAATACTTCTTCCCAAATAATGACTCGACGAAATCCTTTGTAGGCTATTGGAATTATAAATATATTTGATAGGACGAAAACTTATTTATTAATAAATATTAGATCAAAGGTGGGCAAAATCCGACCAGGCAAAAATTCTAACTGGCTTTATAAAAAATATTTTAAAAAAAACGACATATATACTGTAGTATAATAAACATATCCAACACTCAGTCGGCACCATGGTCCTTTTATTATATGTATTTTATATATGAAAAAAATTTAACAAAAATCAAAATAATTTTGAACCTCCTTGAGGTTCAGCGTTTCTCAACCTTTTTTAGCCCGCGGGGCTAAATTTGTAATAAAAATTCGCAGACCAGTGATATTTTTTTAACAACAAAATTTTACTAGATATTAAAGAATTACTACATAAGTTAATTGTAACATTTTTGAGAAAGATGAATAAATAAAATCCGGAGCTGATGATCAGGCAATTTAGTTGGATTAATTCCGTCCGCTATAGGTCGAAGTTTCGGAGCTAAAACGACTCCTTCTTCAGGACCATGCGGTGTCAAAAAAACAAATAGCCCTCAATTTTGTTTATACATATTTCAAAAATACCAAGAGAAATGGAAATAAACGAGTAACGATTCCCCCAATATTTGAATTTCCTCCCTCCCAATGGAAACTTTAAGTCTTAACGAGAGTTCACTAAACTGACACCAGAGGCAGCACTTAACGAGAGCCCCTTGTCCTTATGCAAACATCTTTTCAAATAAGATTATTTGGATGTCTAGTTTATAGCGATCTGTGTTACCTTTGATAATCACAATTTGCTCCTGACCTTTCCTTTAGATACAAAATAAAAAAAAAGTAATAATTCAAAACTCTATATATACAATAGGGGAGTGTCCGTACATCCGTCTGTCACGCTCTATTCAGCCAACTTCTCGTAATTTTAAAACGAAATTTCTGTCTTATCCGGGTTGTTGGTCATCTGTGCTAGATGGCGGTCCCAGTTGGTTTGGTGCGTGCCACTGTGCACGATGCACCAGGGGTAATGCTTTTTTGTAGGCTATTGAGGGTTTTCATGCCGTAATTTAAGATTTTTTCAACCATTTCTTCTATCTTTACTATGAAGTAGTACAAGAGTAAAGTGTGCTTCAAACAATTTCATCAGAGCATCTAAAAAAATAATTTATTTTTGAATTTTAATCAAAATCGTTGGAGTGAATTTTGAGAAAAACGAGGAAAAAAAAACTAAAAAAAGGACTACTGAAATGTAGAAAAAAAGGAAAAATGTAAAATTAGGATTCGCCCTTATTATATATCAAGAGTCGCGGGAGCGACTCGTCGCCGAGCAAATAAAAAGCAAAAGAAAGCAAAGAAACTCTTAATACTACCATTTAGTTGATATTCCAATAGATGCCAATGGCCCATTGCATTTAGATGGACGAGTCGTCCCTAGACTATATTATCAAGAATGATTTTAAATCCTTAATAAAAGATAGGGACGTGAAAAAATTTTTTTGAGAAACTTTTCTCTTTCTGGGCGAATATCTCAAAAAGGTTTTAAGATATCGGAGCCAAATTTTTTTTATATTAAACTAGAATAAATAAGGATTATTTTGAGCACGAATTCAAAAAAAAATTCCAGTGCCAAACAGAATGGCAGAGGCTCAAAGTTGAGATTTTGCCGATTTCGGAAGGTCAAAAGTTAGTCTCTTATTTTTCCTTTTTTTTTTTTTTTTCTTTTTCATTCTTTTCTTCAATTTTCAAATTTTTAGACAAAGCTACAGGTTTCCCTGCTGGACCGATTTGGATGAAATTTAAAATACGAATAGATACTATAAAAAACCCGATACCTTTGATATAAAATTTCATTTTGGATCAAAAGTGACTTTTTGAGAGGTATTCAAAATTTCAATTTTGTCCTATCTTTAACATAGCGAAAAGACAATTCTAACTATTTTGCTCCCTGATGACGTCATTTAGAAACATATCTATTGATATTAGTAATTTTCATCCCTAATGGAATAAAAAATTTTAGGAGGATCCCTTCAGATAGAAATACAATAGATTAACGTGATAAGAAGAAGTGCTACCAACATAAAATAGAAAACCTAAAATTTTATAAAATTTAGGGAAATCCTATGTTTATCGTTTTCGAATGGATACCAAACGATGTATTTACATTCTACCAACATAACAAAAATAAATAAAAACATTGTGTGGTTTTAAGAAACCACGATGCAAGTGAAACTTTTTTTTCGGTTCGTAGACGTTTAAGGTGCGCGTTCCAAAAAGCCGTTAGAAGACGATTCAGTACCGAGTTACTCTAGGCGGCAAGAGATGGCGTTAGTTTTTCCCATAGGGATACAAAAGATTTATTCCATTTCATTTGAATTTTTGCAGCTAATTAATTAAGGGTAAAAAATTAATTAATTTTTAACACAATGATTACTAATTTAATTATCTACAAGATATAGAGAGGATTTTTTAAAATATCTTTTATTTAATGCGATTAATCTAAAAAAAAATTTATTTTTTCGAAAATCAAAAAAAGGTATTTTATAAGTTGTAGATATTATAAATAGCTTTAATTTAAAAAATCTGGTGTGACTGGCGCACAGCACACAACTTTCTCTTACCTTCGGTAATCGAAAGTTGTGTTCTGTGCTTGTCACACCAGATTTTTTGTGTCGACATATATTTAGTTTCCGACAGTACGGTACATTCGATTTTCAAGATGTAAAATTTATAAGTATGGGAAAATATTTATATTTTGTTACCATGGCAACCATTTCTCCTATCTTTTCTATGGAGTACAAGAGTAAAGTGGTCTTCAGAAGATTTCAATCACAAAATGAGAATATACATTTCAAAGAGAATCTAAAAAATAATTGATTTTTGAATTAAAAAAAAAATCGTTGGAGCAAATTTAAAGAAAATCGAAAAAAACTGAAAAAGTGCATCAGTAAAGTACTAGTACTCTTTGGGCGATTTTGTTCAAAAGCTTCGTGTCACGTCCCATGGGGGTGCCTAACTTGAATATACAATTTCAACCTCCTAGCTCTTTTCGTTCTTGAGATATTTTGTTCACAGACACACACACACACACAGACAGACCATGTCGGGAAAACCACTTTTACTTTCTCGTACCCTATATATGAAATATATAGGAGAGAAAGTATTGCGATCATGTCAAAAATTCGATGTCGAGATTTTGATGGATATACATGTTTTGAGGTCCCCTGAGTCCAAAAAAGTGGGTCCCGCAAATTGGTCTGTGTGTGTGTGTGTATGTCTGTGTGTGTCTGTGTGTGTGTCTGTGTGTGTGGACAGATTTTTAGCATGAAGGAGTTGAGCTAGCGGATTGAAATTTTATATTTAACTTAGGTACCTTTGAAGAATCTCAAAATAAGCTTTTGAACAAAATCGGCCAAAAAGTACTAGTACTTTACTGATGTACTTTTTCAGTTTTTTTCGATTTTCTCAAAATTCCCTCCAAGGTTTTTTTTTAAATTCATAAATCAATTATTTTTTAGATGCTCTTTAAAATGTATATTCTCATTTTGCCGTTGAAATCTTCTGAAGACCACTTTACTCTTGTTCTTCATAGGAAAGATAGAACTGGTTGCCATGGTAACGGAATTTAAATCTTTTTCTTTTTATTAGATTAAAAATCAAAAACATATAACCAAGTATTTATTAATTTAAATAAGCGAAAAATGTAGGTACCGCCGGGAGTTGCACCACGGATCTTGTCGATTTACGCTCAACATGCCCTACTGTTGGACCACAGTACGCACTCGCTTATTTAAATTATGATAGATCGCTGATTTCAGTCTACTAGAGAAACGCCGCTCAAATCAAGCGTTCAGATTTCTCCGTTGCTGAGGCGCGATCTAGATGGACGTTTTGAGAAATTAACTCAATTATGCAATTAATAAATAAAGAATTATATATATCATGTGTTGGTCCATGAGGCAACGGAGAAATCTGAACGCTTGATTTGAGCGGCGTTTCTCTAGTAGACTGAAATCAGCGATCTATCATAATTTAAATAAGCGAGTGCGTACTGTGGTCCAACAGTAGGGCATGTTGAGCGTAAATCGACAAGATCCGTGGTGCAACTCCCGGCGGTACCTACATTTTTCGCTTATTTAAATTAATAAATACTTGGTTATATGTTTTTCATAATTACCTCATGGACCAACACATGATATATATAATTCTTTATTGATTAAAAATCAATTATTATTTAAATTCCCATTTATTTTTATTTGTGTCTTTAATTGCTTAGGAGAAAACACATATATCTCTCTCTCTCTCACTTGCAAACATTATCGCCTGTCTCTCCGCCTTCTCTCATAGGCCTAATGTTAATTTCCTATAGGGATTTGTATGTTAATTTCGATTCAAAAGGGGGTCCCCTTTGGAACTTTTTACGCATTTAAAAATTTTTTTTCCAATTCTTATGAAATTTTGTATTTATTTACGATTCTATATTGTGTATAAAATGTCCAAATATGAGATTAAAATTTTGAAAAATAACCATAGTTTATTTGAAGCAGTCAACATTTAAAATGCAAGTTTGAAACTAAGGTGCTATCGGAAACTAAATATATCTCGACACAAAAAATCTGGTGTGACCAGCACGGTGCACAACTTTCTCTTACCGAAGGGTAAGAGAAAGTTGTGTGCTGTGCGCCAGTCACACCAGATTTTTTTGGATTCAGGGGACCTCAAAACGTGAAGATCCATCAAAATCTCGACATCGAATTTTTGACATGAATCCAATACTTTCTCTCTATATATATTAACATATATATAGAGGTAAGAGAAAGTAAAAAAAAATTGGAGGTCGATAGCTTCAAAATTGTGGCCGCAAACTCCCAAAATTAACACCTAGAGACGCGCACCTTAACTGAAAATTTTCCGAAAATTATTCAATTTAGGGTATTAAAATCGCGTTTTTAATCTTAACTTATAATAAACTAGCAATGGTAGGCCCTGGCAGGCGGCGTCTCGAGATATGACTATTTTAAATTTTAATAAAATCGATTAAAAAATACATTTTAGAAGGGGGGGGGGGGGAAATCCCTCGCCTGGTAGGGCCAATAGAACTTTCTGAGGTCTTAAATACCATTTTTCAATTATTTACACCCTAGAGAAGAGTCATTTTAAATTTTATTAAAATCGGGTGAGTGATTTGTGAACCCCTGATAAGGGGGTTCCCTACCCCTAATTTAATATAATGATATCCTAAAACCCCCCTGGATAATTTTTTACCCAATAAAAAAAACACCATGAAAATCGGACCAGTAGTTTCGGAGTATATGCCAAGCAACCTGCGAGTCGTTGGTGACGTCTCGGCTTGCGACGTCACGGCTTGACATCGCGACACAGAGGCGTACCGAGGAAGTTGGGGGCCTGGGGCGGAACTAGAAGAGGGGGCCTTATATTGAATTTTTTTTTCTTGGAGGGGGTGGTCATCTTTAAATATCCCAAGGGCCCCGGGGCCTTTCAAAGGGAAATTTTCATTAAATTTTGTTTTTACTTGAGCCCCAAGGGCCCCGGGGCCTCTCAAAGAGAAATTTTTATTAAATTTTCTTTTTTTTTATCTAAATTTTCCCATTTTTACTTGAACCTTGAAGGCCCCGGGGCCTCTCAAAGAGAAATTTTCATTAAATTTTGTTTTTACTTGAGCCCTGAGGGCCCCGGGGCCTTTCAAAGGAAAATTTTCATTAAATTTTGTTTTTACTTGAGCCCCAAGGGCCCCGGGGCCTCTCAAAGAGAAATTTTTATTAAATTTTCTTTTTTTTTATCTAAATTTTCCCATTTTTACTTGAGCCCTGAAGGCCCCGGGGCCTCTCAAAGAGAAATTTTTATTAAATTTTCTTTTTTTTTTATCTAAATT
>JAKCPI010011662.1:0-10697 GCA_023213315.1 Euborellia annulipes | reverse complement strand
AGAAAATGCTTTTGAAATTCTACAAAAAAATGAGATTTTCTGATTAATTTTTATGTGTTCTCAAATTCACTAGTTTTTGTCCTTTTTTTCAAATAAATCTTTGAAAACTAACCAAAAAATGCGAGTGGAGAAGATGAATATATGTATAATATGGGTCTATACTTTTGTGTCCTGTTGGCAGAATTTAATGCAAGGTTTAGCACAGCTGCCTGGGTAAAGAATGCAACATGAGAACTTTAATCGCAAGACCCTACCCAAGACCCTTAGGCCTTAGAAATTCATTTGGTAATCTGGGAGGGTTTTGGGATCTTTCTTGGTGCGGATTGTTGTTTTCCTCCTCAGACAAAAAGAACAATGTCAGTCTCCGGAGAGAGAAGAGAAAGATGGCCCTGAGGCCAGGTGTTACTTTACTTCGGGCATGTCGTATGTTTCCTCGCCAGTTGATTTTATTGATCAAAAATAATATACTATCAGATTAATATCGAAATTCATACAATTCAAATCATTTTTAACCAATAGCATACTAGGCCTATATAATTTTTATAAATTAAAAATCTAGTGTGACTAATCGCACAGCAGCAGATTTTTTGTGTCGAGATTTATTTATTTTTCCACAGCACCTTAGTTGACCACTTACATTTCATAAATAAAAAGTAAAAAATCTGGTGTGACTGGCGCACAGCACACAACTTTCTCTTACCCTTCGGTAAGAGAAAGTTGCGCACTGTGCTGGTCACACCAGATTTTTTGTGTCGAGATATATTTAGTTTCCGATAGCACCTTAGTTTCAAACTTGGATTTTAAATGTTGACTGCTTGAAATAAACTATGGTTATTTTTAAAAATTTTAATCTCATATTTGGACATTTTATACACAATAGAGAATCGTAAATAAATACAAAATTTCATAAGAATTGGAAAAAAAAATTTTAAATGCCTAAAAAGTTTCAAAAGGGGACCCCCTTTTGAATCGAAATTAACATACAAATCCCTATAGGAAATTAACATTAGGCCTATGAGAGAAGGCGGAGAGACAGGCGATAATGTTTGCAAGTGAGAGAGAGAGAGTATATATATGTTTTCTCCTAAGCAATTAAAGACACAAATAAATGGGAATTTAAATAATAATTGATTTTAATCTAATAAAAAGAAAAAGATTTAAATTCCGTTACCATAGCAACCATTTCTATCTTTCCTATGAAGAACAAGAGTAAAGTGGTCTCCAGAAGATTTCAACGGCAAAATGAGAATATACATTTTAAAGAGCATCTAAAAAATAATTGATTTTTGAATTTTAAAAAAAATCCTTGGAGGGAATTTTGAGAAAATCGAAAAAAACTGAAAAAGTACATCAGTAAAGTACTAGTACTTTTTGGCCGATTTTGTTCAAAAGCTTATTTTGAGCGTGTGGGAAGGTACCTAAGTTAAATATAAAATTTCAATCCGGTAGCTCAATTCCTTCATGCTAAAAGAACAAGAGTAAAGTGGTCTCCAGAAGGTTTCAACGGCAAAATGAGAATATACATTTTAAAGAGCATCTAAAAAATAATTGATTTTTAAATTTTAAAAAAAATCCTTGGAGGGAATTTTGAGAAAATCGAAAAAAACTGAAAAAGTACATCAGTAAAGTACTAGTACTTTTTGGCCGATTTTGTTCAAAAGCTTATTTTGAGATTCTTCAAAGGTACCTAAGTTAAATATAAAATTTCAATCCGCTAGCTCAACTCCTTCATGCTAAAAATCTGTCCACACATACAGACACACACACACACACACACACACACAGACCAATTTGCGGGACCCACTTTTTTTGGACTCAGGGGACCTCAAAACATGTATATCCATCAAAATCTCGACATCGAATTTTTGACATGATCGCAATACTTTCTCTCTCTATATATATTAACATATATAGAGGTAAGAGAAAGTAAAAAAGTCAATTGATTCAAAATATCCATAGGCCCTGTGTATTTTAAATGTTCACTGCTTGAAATAAACTCTGGTTATTTTTCAAAATTTTAATCTCATATTTAGATAATTTATACACAATAGAGAATCCTAAATAAATACAAAATTTCATAAGAATTGGAAAAATTTTTTAAATGTGTCCCCTTTTAAATCGAAATTAACATGCAAATCCCCTTTGGGATTTAACATTGTCTCTATGAAAGGAAGAGACGGAAAGTGAATTTGGAAAATCTAAAATACTACATCAGCAAAGTGTACTTCAAACAATTTTCACGAAAAATTTTACTGATATACTTTTTAAAGAGCATCTAAAAAATAGTTGATTTATAAATTTTAATCAAAATTGTTAGAGCCAATTTTAAGAAAATCGAACAAAACTGAAAAAGTACATCAGTAAAGTACTAGTACTTTTTGGCCTATATTGTTTAAAAGCTTATTTTTACGCCTTAGGAAGGTGCCTAACTTAAACATAAAATTTCAACCTCGTAGCTCATTTCCTTCATGCTTAAAAATGTCCACACAAACACAGACAGACAGACCAATTTGCGGGTCCCACTTTTTTGGACTCAGGGGACCTCAAAACATGTATATCCATCAAAATCTCGACATGATCGCAATACATTCTCTCTATATATTTCATATATAGGCTAAGAGAAAGTAAAAATAATTCGACTGAAGATTGCTAGGCCCATCTCAGAATTGCAAATGAGAAGAGAAGGCGTGTCTTTTCTTGAATCTTGGAATTCCATAAACAACCGGAATAAAAGACACTTCTCGTTACATTCCCTTTTTGTGTTCTTCTTGAAGAAAAAAAATTTTGTTTTTTATTCTCGCCTTTTATTTTATAAAACAAGTAATATTGTAAATTATTTTTTAATTATTAAATTATTGATAATAATTTAATAAAAATATCCTTATCTAAGTTTTTATAGGAAAAATAAATCTTTTGTTTTCAAGTGAAAGCACTTTTATGAAGTATTGATAGTATTTAACGTTCAATTAATCTAAAATTATACCTTTCTAACGGACATAGATTATTTTTTCTTAAAGATCATTGAAATTTTTTTTTTTTAATTTGAATAATTGCATTCGAATTTATTCGAAGTTGCCAGCTTGCCCATTTTGTTTAATTTGAGAAAGGAGCCTTCTCTAAATGGCACTAACTACCTGCACCCTTTTGTTACCTGGACAAGGTAAATGAATTCGGCACCTTGGCTTGGCTTAGGGATATTACAACCGTCCTAGATTTTTTTGGAAGTACTTTACTTGCCTTGAGCACAAAATTTAAAATGGGGAGATACCTGCCAGGTGGCTCCGGACCGAAGTCAAGAGTTACCTGAAAATGTTTAAATTTTATTTATATTAATATACAATAATTGAATTAGAACACATTCCAAAAATACGAAGGTGATAAACAGGCAAATAGGTTTGTGAATAAAGTATATTTTAATATGTTTGGTAAATAATGTGTTTATATTTTGTTGTATTTGACAAAAATTGTGTATGACTTTCTATTTTGAATATTTTGTCATAATAATTGTTAGTTGTAAGGTCCTGATTCTACCGGAGACCTTTTAAAACATGTAAATTAAATTAATTGATTTTTATTTTTATTTTATTATGTGTGACGTCATGTGATTCGGTTGCTTAGCGCGTTGCCCCTTTCGCTTCGGCAACCCGTTTGGCTGAGCAGCCAGCCATGGAGCCTACTCTCCTGGCATTTTGGCATAAAGACGTCCCCCTGACGAGCCTCAGCCCCTTGGCAAACTTCATTTCCATTTGCTTTTCTTGCATCTGCATTTCACTGCTGAAACCGAGGCGTCGTGCCTCTAAGCGGCTCGCTAATAAATTTATTTATTTATTTGAATATCTTCACAAGTAGGCTAACTACATTAATTATACAATAAGCAGCGACCAAATCATTCCTTCAAGTGAAAGGTGCGGGGTGTTATTTACGCCCCTGCACCGATACAAATAAAAACATTCGGCTATTTGTATATTTTAATTTACAAAATGTTTCAAAGAGGGGATAATTAACATATTAAAAAATACTAAATATTCAAATTAAAATTGAAACTTTTTCTCATTTTTTTTTTTTTTAATATCATTATTATTACTATTCATCACGATATATAAAGCACTAGCGGTTAGCTTCCGTCTGTGCCGATCAGGACGCTGATTGGCTAGAGTTACAGGAAGTGATGCGGGAGCGGGAATTTGAAAATTTCCAGTCAGCAAGAATAAATTTGACGCATTTGCTCGCCGCAAGGTTTTCTGAAAACCTCCTCGACTTTTTATGAAAAAGTAGGCCTAATAATCTTTTGTATTTTTTTTATTTAGGCCTCCATCTTTCAATTTGCTTTTATTAACGAAAGTGTATCAAATTCCCACTTACTTTTATGTTTCGTTCTTTTACAGACAAATAAATTAGATAAATTAGATAGAATATTATTTATTTCTATAGCAATCCAGATTTTCATCTTCATTTTTACTTTTTAAAAGTGAAGCTCACTCATTATTTTTGTTGGACGAATACAAATAAATTTTTTGTATTGTGTTTTATGTACTCTTTTAGACAGCGAAGGGCATTAAATATTAATTTAATGATTTGCTTTTTCCCTGTTTTTTGATCACGAAAGAAATATTTTTTCTTAATCAAACTGTAGATGTAAAATATCAAACGCATTTGGAAAAAATTAAATACCAAACGTAAAGAAAAGTATAAGGTTAACACCAAGTAGGTAAAGAGAGATCAAGTAGAAGCCTTATTGATTAATCGAATTTGGCACCTGAATTAGACAAGGAGAAGACCCTCCGAGCAAATTTTATTTAACTCGAGTCCAGGTTAGATTGTAAGGCTTCAGCTTAAGGATCAGATAAATGGCGAGAATTTCTCGAGAGGATTTTTTTACTTTCTCTTATCTATATATGTAATATATAGTATTGCGATCCTGTCCGAAATTCGATGTCGAGATTTTGATGGAAATACACGTTTTGAGTACAAAAAGTGGGTCCCTCAAATTGGTCTGTCTGTCTGTGTTTGTGTGACGCTTTTAACTATTAAGGAAATGAGCTACGAGGTTGAAATTTTATATTTAAGTTAGGTACCCTCCCGGTTACTTAAAATAAGCTTTTGAACAAAATAGACTGAAAAGTACTAGTACTTTGCTGATGTACTTTTTCTGTTTTTTTTTCTAATTTCTCAAAATTTTCTCTAACGATTTTGATTAAAATTCATAAACCAAATATTTTTTAGATAACCTTTAAAAAGAATATTACTAAGTTTTTTCCTAAAACGTGTTTGAAGTACACTTTACTGATGTAGTATTTCAGATTTTGTACTTTTTTCAATGGAAGCATTCGTAGCTCAGCGCCTATGAAACGCAAGTGGTCAAGTTAACTAAGGTGCTGTGGGAAATTAAATATATCTCGACACAAAAAATCTGGAGTGACAGCACAGTACCCAACTTTCTATTAGCGAAGGTAAGAGAAAGTTGTGTTGTGTACAGCACTCAAGTCACACCGGATTTTCTGAAAATTGAAATTGACCAAAACAAATTGAATCTTGTCCTTTTTAATTTACCCAAACTGAGATATCAAATTGATAAGTATATAAAATGTATCTTCTTAATCTTAAAATAAATATTCCATTAAATATTTCGAGCATCAATTAAACTTGATTCATTCATCTTAGTCAAAAAAACTGCTGCTCTATGCGACACGCGATAGGCAGAGGTGACTTTAGAGATTAGAGAACAGGAAAGAAGGAGGAAATGAAATTTGACAACACTCAGAATTTATTAATTAAAGAAACACAATAAACGTGTTACAAATGTGCTATGCACAGATACACAGGAGTGTGTGCTATAGCCTTTTGCATTTCTTATAAGCCCAGTTCAGGTTATTAAATGGGTTATTTTAGGGTAAAAAAAAAACTTTGTATATTTTAGACCAGTGGTTCCCAACCTTTTTTGACCCATCGCCCCCTTTCTGGAGGTTGACTAACACCTATCGCCCGCCTTTACATTTTCATTGTATGCCTAATTTTAATTTAAAGTAAAGTGTAAATAATAAAGCAGTTTTATTATTTTAAACAATTTTATTACCGTAGGCCTATATACAGGGCCGCAGACAGACTTGACAGGCCCCGGGGCTACTTAGTAATACGCCCCCCCCCCCCCCAAAAAAAAAAAAAAAAAAAAAAGTTTTTTTTTAGTAGGCCTATGGCTATTGTGGCCTTCATGCCAACACTTTTTTACACAGTTTTTGACACAACTTTTGAAATAGTTATACATAGCTTACAATATTTATTTAAATAAAGTTATATAAAATTTTTTCAAAATTTCCTAAACAAAGAGTTACAAAGTTTTAATTTATCGAGGCCAGATCTGGACAGAGGATTTCTGGGGGAATCTGGGGGTATGGAAAATTTTTTGAAAATTAGCCACTGAAATCTGCATTTTTAGATATCCTGAGTCGTGAAAAAGATCAAACTTGATTTGAGCTTAAAGGGCCCGGGCCCCCTGAGGAAAAAAAAATTCAAGAAAATGATTTTTTTTTGAAATTTAAGATTTGAGCTAAAAGTGACGTTTCAATTCTAGATTGGAATTATCTTCAGACTAATTTATTTTTATGATAATATTTTGTCCTCTTCTATCCTGACCATCCTGTAAATAGGAGATTTTTCTCTTTGATTTTTATTTTTTTTAATTTTAGTAAACTAATAATTTTTCTCCCTTTGAATACTCATCGCCCCCCAATCGCCCCCCGCTTATTTATCGCCCCCCTGAAAACCCAAATCGCCCCCTTGGGGGCGATCGCCCCCAGGTTGGGAACCACTGTTTTAGACTAATATCACTATTTCTTATTTTCTCTTACTCTATATATGAAATATATAGAGAAAGAAAGTATTGCGATCATGTCAAAAATTCGAGATTTTGATGGAAATACATGTTTTGAGGTCCACTGAGTCCAAAAAAGTGGGTCCCTCAAATTGGTGTGTAACTGTGTAACAATCTTTAGCATGAAGGAATTGAGCTCTTCTTCTTTCTTAGCCTTATTCCCGCAGTGATGGGTCGGAGGAATGGATTTTTTTGCGACAGGAAGAAATAGAACAGGCCGGCCCGTCGCACGGTCTGACGCCTGTTGAAAATATAGAAGGAAGGGACAGACTTGTAAACAGCAGGACTGCCAGTCCCAGCTAGGGTAGCTCGTGGTCGCTATCCACGTACCCACAAGATGTGGGCCCCTGAGCAACATTAAGGAATTGAGCTACCTGATTGAAATCTTATATTTAAGTTAGGTACACTCCCTGACAATCAAAATAAGCTTTTGAACAAAATTGGCCAAAAAGTACTAGTATTTTACTGAAGTACTTTTTCAGTTTTTTTTTTCCCCATTTTCTCAACTCTACCGATTTTGATTAAAATTCTTAAATCAATTATTTTTTAGATCCTCTTTAAAATGTATATTCTAATTTTGCCCTAAACATGGTTTAAAGTACACTTTACTGATGTACTATTTCAGATTTTTACTTATGAATGCAAGTGGTAAAGTTAACTAAAGTGCTATGACAATTGATGATTGGGAAAGCCTGGCGCAGACAGATGAATGAGAAATAAAAATGCTAGAGGTATTTTCAGGCCAAATTTTAATACCACTATACAGCCGACGTTTCGGGGCACTCAACGCCTCCCTTCATCAGGACTAATGTGGTTTTAAACAATGAACCCTCAGCGCGGTTTTGTCATAAGAAAATGAGTCAACAGTCCAACTTCGCCTGCTGATAAAAAGAAAGGCATTCAAAGCGAGTTATCATTATAATGAGATATATATATAATACAAGTTGGAGCGGCGCGGCTTCGCCGCGCCATTCCCAACTTGCCCTGGCGGGCGGCGTCTCGGGACGTGATCAGTAGTTTTCCCCTTAATTTTAAAGCCCATATGATTTCTGCCCAAATGAAAATACACTGAATCAAGTTTAAAATAATTGAATATTCGCCCTGCCCGGCCTGTGGGTTTTGAAGACCATGAAAAAATTATGGGCGGGTAGCAAGTCTAAATTTCACTTTAATAATCTGATTAGGAGGACGGGCATGCAAATGAAATGGGACGGGCAAGGCCCTATTAAAAAATAAAGGGTCGGACTAAGCCGAGCGCACAACTTTGCCCACCCACTATTCAAGAAAAGAATGCCCTCGGGGCATGGTGTAGAGGTTAGCGTGCTAACCTCATATACCAAACGTCGCGGGTTCGGACCCCAGGCAGTCCGATGATTTTATATAAGGCATTTGGATACCAAATGGCTTATATAAGAATGCCTGGACCCCAATATGTATAATTATAAATAACGGGTATATATCATTTTACTCAGAAGAAATTCTAGTTTCTGAATATATAAAAAAAAGTATAGGTTATGTAAGAAAAAAATATTTTCCCACCCCCCCTCTAGAGCTCCCCCTAATGGTCCGATGTTATACATATTATATATCATTTTACTCGGGAGGAAGTCTTGTTTCTGAATATATAAAAAAAAGTATAGGTTATGTAAGAAAAAATATTTGCCCCCCCCCCCTCTAATGGTCCGATGTTTAGCAAAAGCTTTTCACTTCTTGGCCTCTACCCCTAGTTTATGGGTGCAAAATTTCAAAACAATTGAACAAATAGTTTTTGAGTTTTCGTTGACGAAAAAATTTACCACAGACACACACACACACACACACACACACACACAGACATCATTCCAAAAACTACTTAAATAGATTCAGGGGACCTCAAAACGAATTTTGGCAGCTTCAGAAAAATTTCGATTTTTTTTTACGATTACATTAACTTTACCTCCAACCTACGGTTGATGGGCAAAGTTAAAAATAAACAATTTTAAAATATTTCTTTTTTCTGACATCTGAAAAAAGTTTATTATTTATTATAAATTTAAATATGTAAAAAAAATTAAATATTTTTAAATAATTTTTTTTTTATTTGATGTATTATTTAAAACTTTTTATTAAATAAAAGAAATTTTATACAATGTATGATTCAGGGGTATCATACATCGTCAAAGTCTTAAATGGCCTAAGTTGCCGAAAAGACTGTGAGAATGTGAGTGTGAATGAGAAAAAAGTGTGAATGTTTAAAAAAAAAAAATTCCTAGACATTCATTCATTCATTCACTAAATTTTCGTCGGTACGGGAGGGTTTGAAAAATTTCCGGGTCTGAAGAATGGTAAAAATACCCGGCGCTAAGTAAAAAAAAAATAAGAATATGAGCCAAATGAAATGTTGTGGTCGTGGAAGGCTCTATGAGGGAATGAATTGAAAATGATTTTTTTGCTATGTTTTGAAGATATCTAAAGAAAAAATTGAAATAATCTATAATTTCGTTCATTTTAGATACTAAGCCATGCCTGAGAATACTGCAATGTGGATCATTCAGAGCAATCAAACAAAAAAAATTTCTTACATTTTAGAAGTGGTTTTAAATACCCTAAACAATGTCTGAATTAAATGAAATGGTATTCATTTTTTACAAAATTTAATCTAAAATGTGAAAACCTTTGGATATCCAAGATATCTTTTACCATTAAAAAGATATAGCTAAAATTGTATAGAAATATCTCGGAAAAAAAATATCTACTTAAAAGTTTGTCTCGTGATTGACGAATAGATAGTATACTAAACGATGTCTGAGAATGCTGTAATGTGGCTCATTTGTTTCCAAATTTAATGTAGAATAATACAAAATTATGAGATTGAAGATATCTCTTACCATTCAAAAAATATAGCCGAAAATTGAAAGAAACTCTTCAAACAAACAAACAAAAAATAAAAATTTCTTCCATTTTTAGAAAAAGTTTAAAGAACTTAAATAGAGGCTTATCAGGTCCAAACTGGGCTCGTTTTAAAGGAAATTTAATGTAGATTATAAAAAGTAAATCATATCTAAGACATTGATAATCGTTTAAAAAATATGGCCATAAATATGAAAAAAATTAAAAAAAACAAATTTTATTTCACACGCCAAAAGTTCCACAGCTGCCAAACAATGCTTTAGAATAGTGCAAAGGGTCTCATTCTTTTCCAAATTTAATGTAGAATAATACAAAATTATGAGATTGAAGATATCTCTTATCATTCAAAAAATATATCCAAAAAATGTAAAAAAATAATCGGCTAAAAATGAGTTTTTTGTAATTTAAAAAAAGGGGGTATAACTTTTTCATGATTTTGGATTTTTCTAGTCGTCAGCAGATGGTACTGAATCAAATAAAAAAAACCGCAATTGTCTAGCTTGTCTAAAGACACAGATGTTTAAAAACCATCTCAAAAAATGAAAATTTTCATGTTATTTTTTTTCACACTTGAAAATTAAATAGAAGGGGTTGATGAAAAAAATGAAATTTACCTGACTAAAAGTATAGGATGTGAGGAACATTTCGCAAAAAAATTATTGAAATTGGACTATAAATACTGAAGCAAAAAAATAATGAAAATGAACTGAAGCCGCGGCAAAATCATCAAAAATGAGGTTATTTTTGCACGAATTATTTATATGTGTAAAACAAACCTCAAAAATAGTTAAAAGAGGTTTGTCATTTTCAAAATTTAATGCGGATTATCCCGACTAATTCAGATATTGAAGATATCTTTAACCGTTTAGAAGATATGAGTGAATAAATGAAAAAATATCGTGGGAATTTTTGAAGAAACATCGAAAAAAATGAGTTTTCC
>JAKCPI010011661.1:0-20434 GCA_023213315.1 Euborellia annulipes | reverse complement strand
GGCTGCTTCCGATTATAAAATAATAATCCATAAAGAAATTATTTCCATTTGATAATTTTTCTTTTGTTTGTATTTTAGAAATCGACTTGGACGTAAAGCAGCCACCATTAGCCATCGCCAGGGATGCTGATGCCTGCGTGGAGCGCCTGACTGCAGTCGACTGAGACATCAAGGCAGAGACTTCAGCTGATTGCAGAGCAGAGCGTAGCAGCCAGATGAACGGCCTGTATGAACATTTCCGTGAGCGTAGAGTGAGATAGATATAGGATTTTCAAAATTTTATCTAAAGTTTTCTAATTCGGCCTAAATTTAGATTAATTTGAATTAGGTGCATGGCTAGGATGTTATTAATACATGTAATTCTCCCATTTCAGAGTCCCTTTCTTTTAGGTTGGCTGTTCCACATCAAGGTAACGGATGGGTGAATGGTCAATGTGCAAACGGTAAATGATGGTCTTTTGGTAATAATTGCATATATGCACAGTACACATTCATCCCTTACCCACCGGGGGAGCAACATCAACATATGAGACAAATCAAAGTGTGCATGTATTATTATTTTTGCTTTTAATATATAATTCAGTATTAGGATTCAAGTTTTGCGTGTATGGAATTATTAATAAGGGAATCTTTCACTCTGTTTTCTGTTAAACTTAATTTTTAAGAATACACGCAATTCTTATTAGAATGTTTAGCTAGCAATTGATAGAGTCTATAAATGGGCGCTAACTATTTAGAAAATCTCTACGCTCACGCTTTGATATATGTATTAATTAGTATGTGGGGACTTAGGCCTTCTGTGTCGGAATTCTCTGATGTTCTCTTGAATTGACGTTCAATTGTGAATTGATTCCTCAATACTGGCATAGGGTGTTGTTGTTCGTCCCATTTAGGTTTAGGCAGGGCTCCCAGCAGAGGATCATTTCACTTTTGGCCGTTGTTCAAGGGAAATAGGAGAATTTCTTTATCCTCTCGCGTATTTGAGAGAAAGAGTGTTTTCTCTTTCTCCGAGGCTCTTTGTCCGTCAGTGCTGAGTTCTGGGCCTTGGTTGTTTCAGGACAGAGTGAGTTAATGTTCAAGATGTTAGGAGTTCGTATAGGATGTTGTTAGCTTTTAGGGTTCTTTTTTTTTCAGCATGCATCTTGAGCAACGTCATTCTGTTTCTGAGATGAGCAATCAAGGGGGATCTTCAGTATTGAATTGGCCGGGCTTCCTTCCTAACTCGTGAATTATTATCAGATCAATTAACTCTGCTCTATTTTAGTTCGTTATTAAATGAAATTGAATAGGCAGGTGGGTGGAGATTAATTGATCTGTGTACTAACTACTCTTCCATTCCATTTCTTCTTTTACTTTCTTTGGGTTTGTGGGCGCGTTTTCTCCGTTTCGTTCCGAATTAACAGAATGAAGGCTTACCTGCCTTCCGGGAGTGTCCGCGTTCGCGTTCGCGAGTGTCTCAAGAAAGAAGAGGAAGTGCATTTTAGAATTAGATGGCCGTCCCGGTCATAGATAGTGTGGGATTAGGTTAGCTTTTAGGGAAGCCCTCGTTGAGCCGAAAGAAGCAGTCTACAGAGTAAGTTAAAGACATTTTAAATATTTCTACCCAAAATCAATCATATAGACTAAATGCACATTTCTTTTTGTTTCAGATGGTATGGGTGGGAGTGGGGGCTGAGGTCGTCGAGATTCTTCGGAGCTTAACCCATCTTGATTACTACGTAAGTAATAGTAAATCTAAAAACAAAAAAATATCGTTATTTTTACAAACAAAATTCAATAAAGTTTTTAATTTTTCTTATTTTTTAATAGATATCCTGGATGGGAAATTTCGCTTCAAATGTCTGTCGGTCTATAGCTCCTGTGAAGACCAAAGGGGCGTTAAAAATGATCAATCAACGTTTTTCAAGAACCACGATTTTCGCAACATCTTCTGGACTAATTCTTTCGAAACTTCAAATAATATTCACGATGTTTATCACCAGTTGGAAGGAGATGTTTAGTGCAGTTTGAAGACTCGTGTTTACAATTTGTGGAATCAACTGCTCTCCCCGCCAGAGTCAGATCTGGACCAACTAGATCATTTCGTAAGTAATTCTAAATCTAACCATTAAAAAATTGTTTACTTTAATAAAAAAAATGTATTTTTAACTTTTACTTTTCTCTTTTTTTTAATAGATGACTTGGATGAAAAACCATTCTTCAACTCTTGCTTTGTGAATTTAAGAAGCACGATTTTGCAACATCTTTTGGACCAAATCTTATTTATATATTTATATCATATTATCTTGATTTATTTATATGGTAGGACCATATGAAACTTCAATGGTAATAATTCAAGATGTTTGTCTCCAAAACATTTTCATAACTTCCTTTTAGTGTAAGAAGATTTGTCCTAACTGAAAAAAGACACTTGAGGAAAAATTAGGAAAAAAATACATGAAATTATTATTATTTTTTTTTTAAAATTATTCTTGATAATTGAATTACGTGTAACTGATTTATTTACTACAACATTGGCTTTTGATTTTGAGAAGTATCTCGACTGGAGATCGGAATTCTGATAAAAATTATTATTTTTATTCTGACTGGCTATTCACCATCCTATTATCGTTATTTCATCATCTCACACCAGACATTCACTACCCTCTAAGAACTCCAAGTGAAAGTTTAAGGGCGAGGCTATCCACCTCAAGACCTGTAAGAGAAAAGTACCTTCAAAAGACTAGGCTAATGTTTTTTGGAAAGCACAATTTGAAAAAAATTTTAAAATAAATCTTTGAACATAATTACATAAGCTCCTTGCAATTAGCAAGTTTTGGAAATGACTTCACCAAAGTCGCCATCTTAGATGTTAGCAAGCAAGTAGTTTTGGAACAGATTGCAACAAGACAGTTTTGGAACTGGAATGAAATGCAACTAGGTCCGGTTTGAATTTGTCCTCGATTTTCAGCAGGGGCGTATATAGAAATTTTTTTTCGGGGACGGGGGGGGGGGGGGCTGAACTCCGCGGAAAAATTTTTTTTTTAAGAAACTAAATTTTTTTTTCACACGAAATTTTTTGCGGAACATTTTCTCTTTTGCGGAACCAAACTTTTCCATCCTGCAGAAAAATTTGTTGCGCTGATTTCTGTATATCCCTATATGTGTATATGTGTTTGAGAAATTTCGGGGGGGCCCCCCCGCCCCCCCCCTTATATACGCCCCTGATTTTCAGTTGTTTTTTTTTAAATGAGATGGATATATAAACTTTTTTCACTGGAAAACTATTTTCAAATGTACATTTCATAACAAGTTATTAAAACTTATCTCAACTTTTCAAATTTTGTCAATTAGGCACTTTTGGAAATGGACCACTGACACTACAGAAAAATTCGACATCTCAGATTCCTGGTTCGATTCCCGAGGACCGTGGGACATTTAGTCCACCAACAAGTAAACATACTCACCTGGTCCACGTTTTTAAAAGGAAGTTCATTTCGTGCAAACCCACCGGTTTTTTAAAATAATAAAAAAAAAAAAAAAACGCCATGTCGGTCTTTAAAGGCTAATAACGTCATAATAACTGCCTTTCTAAAAGAAAGTTAGTGTTTTATCCTTTGGTGTGACTTAATCAAGAGTATTCTCCCTTGTGTGTTGCCTTTTAAGGGAATCTGAATTGACTGTTTTGCATTTGCAAAGCTTCTCTCTCCTTGATGATGAGATGATTTGATGATAGCCTCCCCATGATAAGAAAGGCTATATAAATTGGCCAAGAAGAAGAAGAAGAAGAAAAAAAAGATTCGTTCAAATCATTCATTCACACCTTCATTGATATTCTCTGCGCATATATTTTGAAAAGAGAAGTCAAAGAAACTTTACCTCCTCCGTTCTCAATAGAGAGAAAAAAAGAAAGAGAAAATCTTCTCTCTTTTTGAGGAAAGTTTATAAAGTGACTCTTTGAATTTATTTAGAAGAAAGAAACCGAATATGAAATCCTCCTTTCCAATACCCTAAAACGTTAGCAAAATAATTATTTTCATTTTGACGTTTCGGTTTAGTTTTTTTCAGAAATAAGACTTGATATTTGCGGTATTTTTTTTCATTTGATTCAGCAGTATCGTAGAAAAAAATTTGGCTGATATTCTTACTTTTAGGGCCGGTTGCTTCACATCTAATTAACTAGCTATCCTTCGGAAAGGCTAGTTGGCTATGACTTTCGAGTCTTACCAGTTCTAGTTAAGCTAATCATATGATTAAATAATTGCTCAGATTGTTTTGGAAATTTTTAAATTTTTGTAATAAAATTAATTATATTTAATTATATTATTTTTAATAATTTTTGTAAAATAATATTTTTGAGAAGGGTGAATAAATAAATCCAGAGCTGGTACTCAGCCAAATGTATTCGGATTATATCCCTCGGCTATAGGTCAACGTTTCGGAGCTCAAACGGCTCCTTCTTCAGGACCATGCGGTGTCGAGAAAACAATACGCCCTCAATTTAGTCATAAATGAATGATGTGGTTAGTTTTGGTACAAACTTCTGCTGACCATTCTTCGTTCGGCACCATTGCCTTTTGCATGTTTTGTATCAAAACTAACCACATCATTCATTTATGACTAAATTGAGGGCGTATTGTTTTCTCGACACCGCATGGTCCTGAAGAAGGAGCCGTTTGAGCTCCGATACGTTGACCTATAGCGGAAGGATATAGTCCGAATAAATTTGCCTGAATACCAGCTCTGGATTTATTTATTCACCCTTCTCAATAATATCCACCAGGCTGCCCCTATCTTCATCACAAAATAATATTTATTAAGTTGCTAACTTCACAAAACTTTCCTCAGTTATCTTGGATAGCTAATTATATCTGAAAATTCATTTTTTTTTAACTCAAATGTTAAGCTTTTGTTTACTATATGGATATATGGATGATTTACTATCAGTCAGATAAATTTGCCAGTTGATTATAAGTGAAGCAATCAGCCCTTTGTCGAAGAGTGTATTGATTATAATAGTTCGTTAAAGAGTGGAGCGAAAATTTTTGTATTGTAATGATAATATAAGGGCGGATCCAGAGAAGGTTTTCGGGGTGGGGGTTAATCTGGTGTGACTGGTCGCACAGCCCACAACTTGCCTTTACTTTCAGTAACACTAGTCGGCATGAAAAAATGCCCCGACATAATTTCTTCAGATTCTTAAGTAAAATGACCTCCTGAATCCAAATATAACCTCTGTTTTCCCCCACTACGTACCGTTTTCGGAGAATAGTTCCATATTTATTTCCACTACTGTTCGTTAATTAATTTAATTATTTTTACTCGGGTGCACATCTCCACGCAGGACGAAAACATTTTCAAAACCAAACGAATGATTTAAGTTGACCGAGTACTGGCACAACGCTGTTTTATTATCTTTCTTTCTAACATTGTATCCGTGTTGATAAAGACGTTTTTCAAGGAACTGTGTTGTTTTACCTATATAAGCCTTATCACAGGCCTTGCATGGGATTTTATAAATAACATTACTCTTTTTCGATATTTTAATTTTGTCAAAATTGGAGAAAAAGCCTCCCAAGTTCATATTACTTTTTCCTGAAAGGTTAATACAACATCTATTTTTATGTGCTACCCTGAAATTATTTGTAAATATTTTAGAAATTTTTTCAAAAAGCCCTTTTTTATAAGTCATTTTGAAATATAGCTATTGGTCTGCTTCCCCTTTGGCCTATCTCCTTCCAAGGTTCTTTCAAATGTTTTTTTTTTTAAACTTTTATTGGTCAAGTTTTTAAAATTAAGGGGATAGTTATTTCTAAGTAGCACACTTTTTAGTTCATTGATGTTTTTTTCCCAAAACTCTTCATCAGAATGTTTAGTGATTGTTACTGCAGTTTTTAAAACATCCGCCACATTTAGGGAATTTTAAATTATTTTTATTTTAGTGACATTTAAATTTATCAAATTTCTTTTTTATTTTTTTTACCCTCGAAATGAGCCTTCTATTTTTTATATCTTGGCCATGTTCGTTGCCTGCACTTCCCGCCACTCTCTTGCATTCCATTTTGCTTCGTCGAATTGCACTCATCTCGCGTGCATTCTCGAACATCTCTTGGGCTCTCCATTGCCGACCACAAGTCACCCCTGGCCAACTTGCAGTACATCGGTTTTGCATCCTGCTTCTTATCTATTTGCTTCGTCGAATTGCACTCATCTCGCGTGCATTCTCGAACATCTCTTGGGCTCTCCACTGTCGGCTACAAGTCACCCCTGGCGAACTTGCAGTATATCGCCATTGCATCCTGCTTATCTATTTGTTCGTGGAAGGTTGAAAAATATACTCAGCCGCCTCCATCCCTTGCATTTGGTGACACTATTCATCGCCCGGCTCTTTCGTTCCATTCAATAACGAAAAGAGATCTTCAATCAACGTGGAACCTCGGCCTTGCTGTCTCCCATCGTCCGATGAGTAGAACTAATTCTCTATATATTTCATTCTACCTCTCTTTGGTTTTCTTTTTATTTAATTAATTTTATTAAAAATTAATAAAGAACTCTTGAACTTTAGAAAAGAAATTAAAAAAAAATATCTTTTTCTTGTATAATTACTTAATACGCATTACAAGCGTAATTACTTCCATCTTTTTCTTTTGTTAATTAAACACCTAGAATTAATTAATTAAAAAAACCTATTTAATTGTTATTTGTTATTATATATATATATATATTTTTTTTTTGTTTTATAATAAATTTAAATTTTATGTGTTTGAGACTTTTTTTCTGCCTTAACAGTGATCCTAAATAACATGCCGTGAATCAATGAGCTCTTATGTTTTAAGGGATTGTTAGATAAAAAGTTTAATAATCTTCCCAAATGGGTCAGTTTCTTATACCAATCAGTTTTATTTTTATTATTATCTCGAATCATTTTCATGCCCAGGTAATAAATTGAGTCCCTATTTTCTATTTCGCTAGTAAATTTGATGTTACCATCAAAATTGTTAAGTATAATTGGGAGGCTCTCGCGATGTATGAGACTTGAGACATCGTCAACATATCTATAATAGAACTTAATCTCGTTCTTCAAATGAGGCAGCACGGATTCCTCAAGTCTCTGCATTACGAGACATGCAAACCACTGGCGACAAGGGAGATCCCATTGTTTGCTCATATAAGATACCCCTAAAGGAGAACACATTTGAGCCAAAAACAAACTCCAACAGCCCAAGAAATTTTGTCCTTGGCATAATGGTCACATTCTTTACTCTATCCCACTTTTCATTAATAATATGCAGGGCTAGTTTCTTGTCAATTTTCGTAAAGAGAGCGGTGACATCAAAACTTGCAAGTTCGAATGTTTCTTCATCTTCAGTTAGTGTGATTTCATTTAAACGGTTTTTTTAGGTCAAAAACGAGTCCTTAATATAATATTCTGAGGGGAAGGGCAGAAGCAGCCAAAAGGAAATAATTTTGAATGCTACAACAATTTTCCGGAGACGTTTCGGTGCATTTATTAGTGCTCCATCATCAGTCCTTTAATTGTTTTTTGTTGGAGTTTTGTTGTTTTTTGATGGAGCTCTAATAAATGCACCGAAACGTCTCCGGAAAATTGTTGTAGCATTCAGAATTACTTCCTTTTGGCTGCCTCTGCCCTTCCTCTCAGAATTATCATCACAGCCACCACTTCTCAATTTAATATAATATTCATTTACTTCTACCATTTCTTGTAAAATATTTGATAGAAACTTTTCCAAGCCGTAAGTTGACGACCCACTGATAGGTCTCATTGGTCTTGTGTCTTCTCTGGCCAATTTATTATTAGTTGTCTCTAGGGTACGTGTATGGCTTGTAATATATGTCTTGAAGATGGGTGACGTGTAGTTCCCGATACGTCGACAAGGGAAAATAAAATAATTCGGGTCGAAAACAAGTCTTGTTTTTATTTCATCTTCTATCTGTATTACGGCCTTCCTCCACATTGTCTGTGATAATATTGGTTTGGTTAACTAAGCTCAAAACTCTATTCTCAAGCATATCAGGCCCTTGTGGCGCCGAATGTACTAATGGAAAATTTGTATTATGAGAACTAGGATTGATAGTCACAGTGGCGCCACCAGGATTTGCTCATGGGGTAGGGGCTGAAGCATTAACCCCTCCCCCTGACTGCGTGCCTCAGCAGAGGAAAAACAAAAAACAAAATTCAATTTTAATATAAGCAAATAATAAACATTTACCTTGGCAATAGTGAAATCAATTACACGTCGTGCACAGCACTTCGAAAATTTTATATTTTATTCGATTCATAACAATACTAAGTATTTATACAAATATTTTGAGAATTTTTAATTATGTACTTTTTGAAAAAAATTGAAATCAAAGTATATTTTTGGAATTTGAAAATAATTTTTTTCATTAAGGCTATTATCATCATACTTATATATAATTGCCTTAAACCGTGTCCGATGTGTGAAACAACCAATCAGGCCTCAGGGATAGCGCTGATTGGCGAAATACAGAGAGGGCGGAGCCGGAGAGGCAAATTCAAATTTTTTTTTAACCAGGAGAGATATCAATTTGGTTTCTTCCCTAAAGCCTTCCCTCGATAAGAATCTAAATTCGTTGTTTCAGAGTTTTTTTAAATTCGGCAGCCCCCCCCCCCCAAATTTTTTAATTCTTCTACATCTTCAAATATAAACATGCTTTTTTGGATTTAAAATTCTTGAATGAATATCTATCAAGGGATTTAAAAGTTTAAATATTTTTTGTGTAATTGCCCCCCCCCCCCCGAAATTTTTAATTCTTCTGTTTCTTCAAATATTAACATGCTTTTTGGATTTAAAATTCTTGAATGAATATCTATCAAGGGATTTAAAAGTTGAAAGATTTTTTGTGTAATTGTCCCCCCCCCCCGAAATTTTTAATTCTTCTATTTCTTCAAATAAAAACATGCTTTTTTGGATTTAAAATTCTTCAATGAATATCTATCAAGGGATTTAAAAGTTGAAAGTTTTTTTTTGTGTAATTCCCCCCCCCCCCGAAATTTTTAATTCTTCTATTTCTTCAAATAAAAACATGCTTTTTTGGATTTAAAATTCTTCAATGAATATCTATCAAGGGATTTAAAAGTTTAAATATTTTTTGTGTAATTGCCCCCCCCCCCCCCCAAATTTTTTAATTCTTCTACATCTTCAAATATAAACATGCTTTTTTGGATTTAAAATTCTTGAATGAATATCTATCAAGGGATTTAAAAGTTTAAATATTTTTTGTATAATTGCCCCCCCTCCCTCCGAAAAATTTAATTCTTCTGTTCCTTCAAATCTTAACATGCTTTTTTGGATTTAAAATTCTTCAATTTCAAATATTAACATGCTTTTTTGGATTTAAAATTCTTGAATGAATATCTATCAAGGGATTTAAAAGTTGAAAGATTTTTTGTGTAATTGCCCCCCCCCCCCCCCCCAAATTTTTTAATTCTTCTACATCTTCAAATATAAACATGCTTTTTTGGATTTAAAATTCTTCAATGAATATCTATCAAGGGATTTAAAAGTTTTAATATTTTTTGTGTAATTGCCCCCCCCCCCCCCAAATTTTTTAATTCTTCTACATCTTCAAATATAAACATGCTTTTTTGGATTTAAAATTCTTCAATGAATATCTATCAAGGGATTTAAAAGTTGAAAGATTTTTTGTGTAATTCCCCCCCCCCCCCCGAAATTTTTAATTCTTCTATTTCTTCAAATAAAAACATGCTTTTTTGGATTTAAAATTCTTCAATGAATATCTATCAAGGGATTTAAAAGTTGAAAGATTTTTTGTGTAATTCCCCCCCCCCCCCCTCCCCGAAATTTTTAATTCTTCTATTTCTTCAAATAAAAACATGCTTTTTACTTTCTCGTACCTCTATATATATGTTAATATATAGAGAGAGAAAGTATTGGTTTCATGTCAAAAATTCGATGTCGAGATTTTGATGGATCTTCACGTTTTGAGGTCCCCTGAATCCAAAAAAGTGGTTTTCGCGACATGGTCTGTCTGTCTGTGTGTCTGTCTGTGTGTCTGTCTGTGTGTCTGTCTGTCTGTGTGTCTGTGAACAAAATATCTCAAGAACAAAAAGAGCTAGGAAGTTGAAATTTTATATTTAAGTTAGGCACCCCCATGGGACGTGACACGAAGCTTTTGAACAAAATCAGCCAAAGAGTACTAGTACTTTACTGATGCACTTTTTCAGTTTTTTCGATTTTCTCAAAATTTGCTCCAACGATTTTTTTTTAAATTCAAAAATCAATTATTTTTTAGATTCTCTATAAAATGTATATTCTCATTTTGTGATTGAAATCTTCTGAAGACCACTTTACTCTTGTTCTTCATAGGAAAGATAGGAATTTCTCCTATGATTGCTATGGTAACAAAATATAAATATTTTGCCATACTTATAAATTTTACATCTTGAAAATCGAATGAACCGTACTGTCGGAAACTAAATACATGTCGACACAAAAAATCTGGTGAGACAAGCACAGTACACAACTTTCGATTACCGAAGGTAAGAGAAAGTTGTGTGCTGTGCGCCAGTCACACCAGATTTTTTGGATTTAAAATTCTTCAATGAATATCTATCAAGGGATAAAAGTTTAAATATTTTTTGTGTAATTGCCCCCCCCCCCCCAAATTTTTTAATTCTTCTACATCTTCAAATATAAACATGCTTTTTTGGATTTAAAATTCTTGAATGAATATCTATCAAGGGATTTAAAAGTTTAAATATTTTTTGTATAATTGCCCCCCCCTCCCTCCGAAAAATTTAATTCTTCTGTTCCTTCAAATCTTAACATGCTTTTTACTTTCTCTTACCTCTATATATATGTTAATATATATAGAGAAAGTATTGGATTCATGTCAAAAATTCGATGTCGAGATTTTGATGGATCTTCACGTTTTGAGGTCCCCTGAATCCAAAAAAGTGGTTTTCGCGACATGGTCTGTCTGTGTGTGTGTGTGTGTGTGTGTGCTGTCTGTGTGTGTGTCTGTGAACAAAATATCTCAAGAACGAAAAGAGCTAGGAAGTTGAAATTTTATATTTAAGTTAGGCACCCCCATGGGACGTGACACGAAGCTTTTGAACAAAATCGACCAAAGAGTACTAATACTTTACTGATGTACTTTTTCAGTTTTTTTCGATTTTCTCAAAATTTGCTCCAACGATTTTTTTTAAAATTCAAAAATCAATTATTTTTTAGATTCTCTTTAAAATGTATATTCTCATTTTGTGATTGAAATCTTCTGAAGACCACTTTACTCTTGTACTCCATAGAAAAGATAGGAGAAATGGTTGCCATGGTAACAACATATAAATATTTTGCCATACTTATAAATTTTACATCTTGAAAATCGAATGTACCCTACTGTCGGAAACTAAATACATGTCGACACAAAAAATCCGGTGTGACAAGCACAGAACACAACTTTCGATTACCGAAGGTAAGAGAAAGTTGTGTGCTGTGCGCCAGTCACACCAGATTTTTTGGATTTAAAATTCTTCAATTTCAAATATTAACATGCTTTTTTGGATTTAAAATTCTTGAATGAATATCTATCAAGGGATTTAAAAGTTGAAAGATTTTTTGTGTAATTGCCCCCCCCCCCCCCAAATTTTTTAATTCTTCTACATCTTCAAATATAAACATGCTTTTTTGGATTTAAAATTCTTGAATGAATTTCTATCAAGGGATTTAAGAGTTGAAAGATTTTTTGTGTAATTGCCCCCCCCCCTGAAATTTTTTATTCTTCTATTTCTTCAAATATTAACATGGTTTTATGGATTTAAAATTCTTGAATGAATATCTATCGAGGGGTTTAAAAGTTGAAAGATTTTTTGTGTAATTGCCCCCCCCCCCCCCGAAATTTTTAATTCTTCTATTTCTTCAAATAAAAACATGCTTTTTTGGATTTAAAATTCTTGAATGAATATCTATCAAGGGGTTTAAAAGTTGAAAGATTTTTTGTGTAATTGCCCCCCCCCCCCCCGAAATTTTTAATTCTTCTGTTTCTTCAAATCTTAACATGCTTTTTTGGATTTAAAATTCTTGAATGAATATCTATCAAGGGGTTTGAAAGTTTAAAGACTTTTTGTGTAATTGCCCCACCCCCGAAATTTTTAATTCTTCTATTTTTTTAAATATTACCATGTTTTTTTGGATTTAAAATTCTTGAATGAATATCTATCAAGGGGTTTAAAAGTTTAAAGATTTATTGTGCAATTGCCCCACTCCCGAAATTTTTATTTTAAAATTCTTGATTTTTTTTAATAGGTCCCTGTCCGCCTGATTTCATTTGCATGCCTGTTGGCTCGAATCAGTTTATTAAAGGGAAATTTAGGCTTGCTTCTTGCCCGTAATTTTCTCATGGCCTTCAAAACCCAGAGGCCGGGCAGGGCGAATACTCAAATTTTAAACTTGATTCATTGTATTTTCATTTAGGCAAAAATAATATGGGCTTTAAAATTAAGAGAAAAACTACTGATCACGTATCGAGACGCCGCCCGCCAGGGCCAAGTTGAGATGGGCGCGGCGAAGCCGCGCCTTTCTCAACTTGTGTTCTATATAATACTCTAGTATACTAGTCTACTTAAAGAATGCGACGAATTCTCGATTAATACCTCGTTTTTATTTGCTCGTGTTTTTTGTAACATCATTTTTTCAACAAACACCCTTAACAATAACAATCCAACACATTCACTCACTGCTTCCTTGACTACTCATACTCTACAAAGGCCTTTGTCGTGTTGTATGTCATTTGAAAGAGCATTTAAAATGCTGCAAAATGACACCTCTCCCGGCTCTCTAGCTGAATTAGGACAGCTTCCAAAGCAATTTAAAAAAATCAACGTTTACACTTTTTTACTTTCTCGTATAGAGAAAGTTATCTAATCGTAAAAAAATTCGACTTCGAGATTTTGATGTTTCTCCACGTTTTAGACCTCCCTGAGTCCAAAAAAACCATTTTTGGCATTATGTCTGTGTGTGTGTGTGTGTGTAACACGATTGCTTAAAAACCAAAGCAGCTAGATCGATGAAATTTGGTATATGCTCCTTACACTAAAATTGTAGATTTCTATCAACTTTTGGAGTAAATACGTCACTTGGAAGTAGTACTTTACTTAAAAAGTTTTTTCAAAAATTTTGAAATTTTCAATTTTTTTTGTTATATTATGATAAAATACTCTATTTTAAAAAGTTTTTATTCTTTGACATTTTTTCGAAAACTGAATAGTTTTTGAAATAATCAAAGAAGAAAAAGAAAATATTCGTTAATTTTGATAAAAAGTCAAAACAAAATCATACAGGTGTCATTAAAAAAAAGGGTAAATTCATTTGTTTATATTTACCCTTTTTTAATGACACCTGTATGATTTTGTTTTGACTTTTTATTAAAATTAACGAATATTTTCTTGATCTTCTGTGATTATTTCAAAAACTATTCAGTTTTCGAAAAAATGCCAAAGAATAAAAACTTTTTAAAATAGAGTATTTTATCATAATATACCAAAAAAAATTGAAAATTTCAAAATTTTTGAAAAAACTTTTTAAGTAAAGTACTACTTCCAAGTGACGGATTTACTCCAAAAGTTGATAGAAATCTACAATTTTTGTGTAAGGAGCATATACCAAATTTCATCGATCTAGCTGCTTTGGTTTTTAAGCAATCGTGTTCACACACACACACACCCAGACGTAATTCCAAAAGAATATACGAGAAAGTCTCGGGGAAGTCATTCCCCATATTTTTTTGCTACTTTTTGAAAACTTTACATAAGTATATCGAAAATGGCGTGAGATAAAAATTTAAAAATTGGGATTTTTCTTAGTCTTAGTACCTAGTATAAGTATACCAAATTTTAAGAAAATCTGAGTTGTTGAGGAAAAATGAGTGTGTTTAGTTGACATGGAATAAACCCAATCAGGGGCAAATATAGAAATTTGGGGGGAAACTTTTTCTACGGAATTTTTTTTTTTTTTAAGAAACTAAATTTTTTTTTTAGAGACACGAAATTTTTGCCGCCCCGCGGAACATTTTCCCTTTTGCGGAACCTGTTTTCCACCCTGCGGGGGGGGGGTCGAATCCCGCTGATGCCTGTATAACCCTATATATGTATAAGTGTATGTGTTTGGGAAATTTCGAGGGGGGGGGGTCAGGCCCCCTCGCCCCTGATCCCAATTTTAGTTTTTTTATTTGAATAAAATAAGATAAACTTATTTGATATACAGTTTATCTTTTTAAAAACTTTTTTTTTTAAATAAAAAGACAGGCTGCTATTTTTCTTTTCTATTTGTAATATACATAATCCTGGGGGGGGGGGGGAGAGGGGGTTAAAACCTTAAACCCCCTCCCTGGTTGCGCCATTGGATAGTCAATCGCATGTAGCTTTGTTAAATGATTGAAGCGAAATTTCATAGATTTGAAAGTTAATTATTCGATTCGAACATAGTCAGTCTGTGCAAAAACAATATTTAAATTCTAAAAATTTATAGTCACATATAAAAATTGGAACTACTCTGCCATCTATGAAATAACGTAAGAAACATCAAGTTCAGTGATATCACCGCTAGGTTACACTACTTGTCGACATTTCCTCCAGAGACCTTAAAGACCTAGTTGACACAAACAACGCTAGATGGCATAAGTGCTGCATTTTATAATTTAAAAATTATATTGAATAAAATGAAACATAATTTATTTTTTTATATAAAATATGTTAATTTTTTATTTTTTTATTTTGTTGGAATTTCAAAGAGTTGGTAATTTATTATAAAGAGTTTTTTTTTTTTGTTGTTGTTGTAATAAAGAGAGAAAGAGACCCGCCCTTTTTCCCGCTGACTCATTTATTGTCGGCTGCGGTTGTTTGTAGCCGACAATTCGAGCAAAAACTCTTCTTCTATCGAGTGTTGTTGCCGACGTCAAAAAAAAAAAAAACGAACCGATTGGTCTTGGTATAATTAACAGAGAGACGAAATGTCACGCGCCTCTCTCTCTCTCTCTCTCTCTCTCTCTCCCCACGCCTCTCTTTTTTACTCTCTTAATAAATAAATAAATACGAGATTGATATGTCTTAGCATTTTCTTTTTCTTCCATTCACTATAAAAAAAAATAAAAAGTCGAGTAATCGCAACGAATTAATGTTCACTAAATTTGAAAAAAGTGTGCGAGTTTATAATCACGATTACTGATTAAAATGAAATGATATATTTAAAATTGTAATCAAAGATAACAACTTTTGACAACAATCCACTCAACTAAATGGGTTCAAACCAAAAAATTAAACATTTACTTTAAACTAACAACTTTATTATTTTATAGAATTAAATACAAAATTCTGAGAGCTACAAAACGTTCCTCTCAATAAGTAATTGATGGATATACACGTTTTGAGGTCCCCTGATTCCAAAGAAGTGGTTTTCGCGACATGGTCTGTCTGTGTGTGTGTCTGTCTGTGAACAAAATATCTCAAGAACGAAAGGAGCTAGGAGGTTGAAATTTTATATTTACGTTAGGCACCCCCATGGGACGTGACACGAAGCTTTTGAACAAAATCGGCCAAAGAGTACTAGTACTTTACTGATGCACTTTTCCAGTTTTTTTCGATTTTCTCTAAATTCCTTCCAACGATTTTTTTTTTAATTCAAAAATCAATTATTTTTTAGATTCTCTTTCAAATCTATTAATATATTCTCATTTTGTCATTGAAATCTTCTGAAGACCACTTTACTCTTGTACTCCATAGAAAAGATAGGAGAAATGGTTGTCATGGAAACAAAATATAAATATGTTCACACATAAATTTTACATCTTGAAATTCGAATGTACCGTACTGTCGCAAACTAAATACATCTGATCTCTCCAAAAATCTGATGTGACAAGCACAATACACAACTTTCGATTACCGAAGGTAAGAAAAAGTTGTGTGCTGTGCGCCAGTCACACCAGATTTTTTCCTCTAATGATCAGCTTCTATATATTTATTTTTTATATTTTACTGTATATAATTCGCTAATCTCCGTCTGTCTGTCTGTCACGCTCTATTTGGGCAACTTCCTTTGGAATTTCGTAACCAAATTTTATATGCTTAAAAAGGACCTTTTAGGATTAGAGGAAAATTATTTTCGTTCCGAAATTCTTATAACTTTTTGTGTCTATTCAAGTTACGATTTCTCCCATAGGGAATGTATAGAGAAATATTTATACAGTATATTCTTTGCATTTATGTATTCTATGAATACAGGCGCTGAAAAATAATAATTTTTTCTCATAATTAAGAAAAGGCAAGGGTTCGCCGCAGCCTGGCGCTACCCATCTGAGGGGGTGGGGGTCCAAGGGGGTGGGTGAAGCCCGAAGGCTAATAGTCTATAATGACAAATTCACTGAAAACCTTTCTAAAGATAAGTGAGGTTGGAGGGAGCTCAGAGGACCGGAGTCAGGTGGCGCAGCTAGTTTATTTTTATTACCTCAACTCTCAGGTCTTTGAAAATTCAATATCCAAATATAAAATGTTTTTTTTTGTGTATCTTTTACACTGTTGATGATTTTGAAGTTTTGTATAATTAATACTCTGCTATTTAGTTTGGGAATCTTGGATAATTAAGAGTGGTCCGGAGGCTGTGAGTGACACAATCAGTCACTCAGAGGGGATGGGCTCTTTAAAACGATATTAAGCTTTGAAACCGGCTCACACGCAACTCAATTATATGATTAAAAAAAAAAGAAAATATATTATCAGAGCATCCTCTCTCTTTTATTTGGTGTCTATTAAAGATTTTTTCAGTTAATTAATAATGAGATGGTGAGGAATTTTCTCTTATCTTATTAATTTCTATTTAATTTTGTGATCTTCTGCTCACTCATTTCTGTTATTACTTTCTCTTACCTCTATATATATGTTAATATATATAGAGAGAAAGTATTGGATTCATGTCAAAAATTCGATGTCGAGATTTTGATGGATATGCACGTTTTGAGGTCCCCTGAATCCAAAAATCTGCTGCGACTGGCCCACAGCACACAACTTTCTCTTACCTTGGGTAACCGAAAGTTGTGTTCTGTGATTGTCACACCAGATTTTTTGTGTCGACATATATTTAGTTCCCGACAGTACGGAGCATTTGAATTCAGATGTAAAATTTATAAGTATGGGAAAATATTTATATTTTGTTACCATGGCAACCATTTCTCCTATCTTCCCTATGAAATACAAGAGTAAAGTGGTCTTCAGAAGATTTCAATTGCAAAATGAGAATATACATTTTAAAGAGCATCTAAAAAATAATTTTTTGAATTTTTAAAAAAATAAAATCGTTGGAGCAAATTTTGAGAAAATCGAAAAAAACTGAAAAAGTACATCAGTAAAGTACTAGTACTCTTTGACCGATTTTGATTAAAAGCTTATTTTCACGCTCCCGGGGGGTGCTTAACTTATAAATAAAATTTCAGCCTCATAGCTCAATTCCTTCATGCTTAAAATTGAACACACACAGACACAGACAGCCAGACCATGTCGCGAAAACCACTTTTTTGGATTCAGGGGACCTCAAAACGTGAAGATCCATCAAAACCTCGACATCGAATTTTTGACATGAATCCAATACTTTCTCTATATATATATATATATACATATACACATAGGTAAGAGAAAGTAAAAAGTGGTTTTCGCGACATGGTCTGTCTGGGTTCAATTTAAAGCATGAAGGAATTGAGCTAGATTGAAATTTTATATTTAGTAAGTTAGACCCTCTCTGGAGCGTGAAAATAAGCTTTTTCTCAAAATCTGCCAAAGAGTACTAGTACTTTAATGATGTACTTTTTCAGTTTTTTTTCGATTTTTTTAAAATTTGCTCCAACGATTTTTTTTTTTTTTTTTTTTTTAAATTCAAAAATCAAATTTTTTTTAGATTCTCTTTAAAATGTATATTCTCATTTTGTCATTGAAATCTTCTGAAGACCACTTAACTCTTGTACTTCAAAGGAGAGATAGGCTAAATGGTTGCCATGGTAACAAAATATAAATATTTTTCCATACTTATAACTAGAGACCGGACAAAAAAAGCATAAAAAAATGGAAAAAAAAGTGCTTAAAAAAGCATAAAAATCTTGAATAATAAGTTGTTAAATAAGCATAAAAGTTGAAAAAAGCATCTAATAAGCAATTTTTACTCATACCAATGGCGTATACAAATTTTTTTTTTTAAAGAAAAATTGCGAAAAATTTTGTTTTTGCGGAACCAAATTTTTTCACCCTGATGAAAAAAATTTTTTTCCAGGGCTATATTTTTTCGCACTGCGGGGTTTTTGAAAATTTTTTTTTTTTTTTTTTTTTTTTTGGTGGGGGGCCCCTCCCCCCTTATATACGTCCCTGGTGTGTGAATGGGAAAAAAGTGTGTTTTTTAATAAAAAAAAAAAAATTTATAAATATTCATAAAATAAGTTCAAATAAGCACGAAAGGGAAAAAAAGCATGAAAACTCAGAAAAAGCAAAAAAAGCATAAAAAATGCAATCTCACTTAGTTTTTCTTAATTCGTATAGAAATTAAATATCTAATGGTTGCTTATAAAATTGAGCAATAAGCATTTTGCTTAAAATCCGGTCTCTACTTATAACTGATGTACTTTTTCAGTTTTTTTCGATTTTCTCAAAATTCGCTCCAATGATTTTGATTAAAATTCAAAAAATCCATTATTTTTTAGATGCTGTTTAAAATGTATATTCACATTTTGCCATTGAAATCTTCTGAAGACCACTTTACTCTTGTACTTCATAGGAGAGATAGGCTAAATGGTTGCCATGGTAACAGAATATAAATATTTTTCTGCTTATAAATTTTCCATCTTGTCTTGAATTCTAATATATTAGCAAAAACACGAAAAATCTGCTGTGCGCTAGTCACACCAGATTTTTTCCCATATTTTATAGCTTTTTTGTCCGGTCTTTAATCATCACATACATATAAAACAATATGTATGCAATATAATTGGACCAAGATTAAAGGATTGAAGATGGAGCTTAATAAATGCACCGAAACACATAATAAAATTTAATTTTAAATAATTAATATTAATTAACCCAGTGCTTTAAAAAAAAAAGACTTTGTTGAGGAGGCTGCACGATAAAAGGAAAAATTACGACACACATGACGTCATTAAATATCATTTGAATTTTTTTGGAATGGGGGTGGTGTGAAGTAGACATTCCTCTTCTTCTTCTTTAGAGAAGATGTGGCCCTCACTCAATTCGCCCAGTTTTAATTGAGCTTCCAAGGCCGAGCGGTGCCTTTGATCTTTCTCTCTCTCCGTTATTACTCTCTCACCAAAAGAGAGTGTGCAGCATCAGCGGCAGGAGCATTTAGTTCCAACCTCAACTCGTTCAAAAACTCCAACTCCAATTACGACAAACAAATCCGAAAAAGCTTTTTTCTTTTTCTTTGATGAGGAATGTGTATCTCTCTGTGTGTGTGTCGTTTATTAATTAAGAAATAATATTATTAGATGGAATTGGGTATATTCATTTGATTGATTTTATTAGAATTTCACTTCGCGTAATGCAAAGTAAATATAAGCCTACGTTGCTAACAGAGCTTCGGCACTCCCCCCTGGATATGATTGTTTTCAACAATCGAATCGGGTAATAAATCAAATACTGTACTGTCCTCGGAGTTTTCAATTTACTGTATTATTAGGTGCCGGATTCCTATGCAATTGCATATTCTATTTGCTAACATGACGTACGTCCTGAGACACTAATTTTAAAACCGAATCTTACCATCTTTGCACGGGAGGTAGGGTTCAAATTTTATATCTGGTGAATACTCTTTGAAACATTTTATTTAATCACATATTTTGATTTAAAAAAATTTTCATTTTATTTTTTTAATTTCGTCAAGTCCTCGTACCGGGTTTGTTTACCGCTCTAAGCGAGAAAAATTCTTATCTAATAAGAAACAAATTTTTTTAAGGTCTTTTTCGGGATCAAAGGTCATTTAGACCCCATCAACTGATTGGTAGCCAATTCATATTTTATCGCAAACCCGGAAAATCGATTGACACCTTCTGATCGCGTATTATATTTAATGTTTAAAAAAAAAATGAATTTTTTTTTCGAATTTGTAATGATGCAAAAATTGCAAAAGAAAAACAAAAAAAAAATGTAAAATCATTTGACATCTTCAGGGGCCGTTACGTATTTCCAATTCACAAATTTTCTTGTTCCTCTTTCAAATTTCACACGAATCGATATCTGAAGCTGCCAACCGATTTTAAAATTATTTAGAGTTTTCCAGGGGGGGAGGGGTGGACTCCAATGGGAGAATTTGAAATTGTGTGACGTCACGATTGCCACCCCAGTGAGATTTTTACACTTTTATCCGCTAGAGAGCAGGATAGTCAACCGATGAAATGATCATGTGATTTC
>JAKCPI010011660.1:0-13082 GCA_023213315.1 Euborellia annulipes | reverse complement strand
GCTAAATAATATAAACCTGCAGCTATTTAAAAAAAAAAAAAGAATATTTTATAAAAATTAAAATGAAATTTAAAACAAAATTTATTTCCAACCTACCTACTGAAAAATATTATAAAAAAAACTACCTGAAATATCAAAGCTATAAAACTTAAAAAAATAAATGAACCACATGGTGATACGTCTCTCTTTAAAAAAAACAATTTTTTTTGTAAATATCAAAGTCACTTCATAAATATGATAATCATCTTTTATTTCTTCTATAAAAATTGAAAAAATAAAATTCATTTCAACATGACTACGATGACATTGAAGGCAAGAGGCGCTCGGGTAGCTCAAGTTTCAAATTGCCTGCCAGCTTTTAAATTTATTGAATTCGTTTATCTGATAATATATTCTATTTATATAAAATAGTTGATAGGAACTTTAATAATAGACTGGCAGTGTTAATGTATTTTCTTTAGTGAGAAATGTGTTTATGAATAAAATACAGTTTTTTTACTCGAGCCACATTTAGGCGCTTCAACCCCCCCGTCGTGTCAAAATTCGATGTCGAGAATGTTGATGGAAATACTCTTTATAAGGGTCCCTGATTCTTAAAAATGTCAAGGACATCTCAAAATTGTTTGGATTGATTTATAGGAAAAACAGGAGCCATGATCCCTCCATTTCCCCCCCCCCCACCCTACACTCATCTTCCTCCCCCCACCACTCCTCTTTCACTATCCCCTCCACTCATCTTTCACTCCCCCCACCACTCCTCTTTCACTCCCCCTCCACTCATCTTTCACTCCCCCTCTTTGAGGAGAAAGTCACGGCGTCCTTGCAGCGCCAGTAGGCTTCTGCCGCGCCATTTCTACATATGTGTTTTCTTACTAAAAAAGTTTTTATTTTTATTTTGTGACTATCAGTGATCATCAGTGTTTTAAATAGTGCTCTTGGATTATGGAAAATTATCTTTCGTCATCTTTCTTCACACTGCGGAGTCACCAAAGGATTATTTTTAATGGTAGGCTATTTGTAAAATTTCATTCACTCTCTCTTTCTTTATTAATTCTCTCGTGGAATTGGGTATCATACAATTTTCTACCATCTAAGTTTATATTTAATGAATATCCTATTTCTTATTATTTATTATATATATGGTATATGTCTTAAATCATTTTAATAATTAGTTATTAATAGATTTTCTAAGAATCGCCATTAATATTGACTTTATTGTCAATTGCATAAGAGAATCAAATCATACAACAAACTAGTTCTTTAGTTCGAATTCTCTCCGCTTGGTGTGCTAGTGTCTTTTCTTTTTTTTAATGCTCCTCAATTCAAAATAAATTAATTTGTTTTGTTTAAATTTCATATTGAAAGGTATTTTTTTTTTTTTTTTTTTTTATTAGGCTTTTATAATATTAAATAGGTAAATAATATTAAATAGGTGTAGCCAGGGCCGGAAAATTCTCGACCGACCTCATCTATAGTATATTATATAATATGCCCTCGGGGCATGGCGTAGAGGTTAACGTGCTAACCTCGTATACCAAACGTCGCGGGTTCGGATCCCAGGCAGTCCGATGATTTTATTTAAGCCAATTGGATACCAAATGACTTAAATAAAAATGCCTGAACCCCTATATGTATATTTATCAATAACGGTTATCGTCTAAAGTCTTAAATGGCCTGAGTTGCCGAAAAGACTGTGTGAATGTGTGTGTGTGTGAGTGTGAATGAGAAAAAAAGTGTGAATATTATATAATATAATCGCGGAGTTTCCGTCTGTACGTCTGTCTGTCACGCTCTGTTTGACCAACTCCCCGTTGGAATTTTGAAACGAAATTTTGCAGTCTTATAGAGAACTTTATGGGCGAGGGTCCGCCGCAGAAGGACCCGAGCCAGCAGGCGGGAGGTCCAAGAGGCGAAAAACAAAACGAAAAAATTAAATAATATTTAAAAATTTAACCAAAACTGTTCTTTCAAAATCGGTAATCGAAAGTTGTGTGCTGTACGACAGTCACAGTCTTAATTTAAATAAATCAAATAAAAGAAGCCCCGTCTGCCCCCTCCTATAGGATGCCAGGGAGGGCAATGTTCCCAGTTCCAAGAGCCCATCTAAGCTCAAGGCAAACAAAACACATGTCCTGATGAAGACAGGAACAATCGGCCGAAACATCCACATTGTTGTTCAATAAAAAACTTTTTTTTTGCTTTGTCTGCCTTAATCTCCTCATTATTAAATTATATTCACTACAATTATATAGTCTTACAATTAGATGCCCTAAAATATCTAAAAAAAAAAAAAAATCACCCTCCTGGGGTATAATTTGGTGGATAATCACATCTGTTGAAGGTAAATTTTATTTTAGATCGCGAATGAATTATTTTATTTTTATTTGGATGTATTTAATGCAACTAGGTCGAAGCACAGAGCAGAGCTGGAGATCTCGCCACTTGTACAAGGAATCAGGGGCATATATAAGGGAGGGGGCGAGGGGCCCCCCCGGAATTTTACAAATACATATACATATATAGGGATAAACAGGAATCAGCGGGACCCCCCCCCCCCCGAAATTTTTGATTGGCCCCGCAGTGCGAAAAATATAGTTCCGCAAAAAATTTTTTCTCGCAGGGTGGAAAATTTTGGTTCTGTAAAATAAAAATTTTCGTTTGAAAAAATTTAGTTTCTTAAAAAAAAATTTCCGCAGAAAAATTTTTGAGTTCAGGCCCCCCTCCCCCCCCCCCCCGAAAAATTTCTATATACGCCCTTGTAAGGAATCAGGGGTTTGTTTTATTTTAAAAAACAGGTCTCCAGTACCTAAAAATACCTTAATACCAAAGAATTCTTAAATATTAATACTTTAAATCTATAAATTGATAATCTGGTGAATGGAGATCTGAGAGGGCGAAGACCCCTCCATAAAAAATCATTGTTTCTTATATATATATATATATATATGAGTACATAGACTGAGAGTTTATTTACATAATTAGCCGAAGGCCGGCCAGGAAGACTTGCTCGTATATAGGCTGTCTGTTGAGACTCATCGAGTTTAGTGGCTCCGATGCGTTTGTAGAGGCAACGGAGCGGCTAGTCTGCTCTGTCCCCTCCTCTTTTATACAAACAGGAAAATACCTTTGTTTTTTTTGTTTTTTTGAATATCTTATTTATTTTATATTTATGTTATAATTATACTACATTAAACAACACCACAACAACAACATGCCTCAAATAACAACTCATCAGAAAGTGTTCGTCTTTAAACAGGTGAATTTTTTAAAGAAATATTTTAATTGTCTCGTTGTAATATAACAATGTTGTGACCAGGCCGATAGCCGGGGGGTGGAGGGACCTCATATCCTCCCATACAGAGGTCCAAACCACCCCCATAAAATCCCGAAAAATTAGAAATAAAGAGAAATATATAGAAGGAAAGTTTTAAATATTGTTACAAGTTATAATTAAAAAATATTCTTTGAAATTTATTCGTTTGGGGAATCAGGGGGGTATATATAGAAATTTTTTTCGGGGTGGCCCGAACTCAAAAATTTTCTCCAGGGAAAATTTTTTTTTCCCACTGGGGCGGCAAAATTTTTTCCCCTGCCAGGTAAATCATTTCACCTTTTTATTTAGGGACACAAAATTTTTTCCGCCCTTCAAAAGTTTTTTTTTTTTGCGGAACTGATTTTTCCAACAGAGTGGCAAAAATTTTTCCACCGACATGAAAATCATTTTACCCTTTTTTTTTTAGCGACACAAAATTTTTTCCGCTCTTCAAAAGTTTTTTTATTTTTCTTTGCAGAACTAATTTTCCCGGCAGGGTGGCTAAAATTTTTTTTCTCTCTGCCATGTTAATCATTTTACCTATTTTTGAGGAAGATGGAATTTTTTTTTCGGGGGGGGGGGGGCCTTTTTGCCCCCCTTTTCCCCTTATAAGATGGAATTTGGGGGGGGGGGGCAGACTCCCTCGGCTCCCCCCTTATATACTCCGGTGGGAGGAACCATCCGAACCCCCAGCCCCCGAAAAAAACTTTCCGTCTACTTACTAGTTGTGACTATTAATTTTTTATTTGATTATATTTTTTGCGAGCCTTTTTTTCTTCCCATTCCCTTTTGTATTTAGTGTTTTACTTACTTTGTAACCCCACGGCAAAAAAAAAAAAAACTTACTTGATATTACGTATGTTTTCCTGGAAATCAGGAACGAAAATTTATATTTGAATTAAAACAATATTAACGTCGCTGTTTAGAGAATAGCATTTTTTACATTACTTTTTAACACCCATTTGTTGATTTTAAATTTTAACGTCTGTTTTTAGAGAATAGACCTGATTAGGCTTTCAAACGCGTTACATTTTTTTTATCCCGGAAAACATTTTCGACTTCCTAATAGATAAAAAATGGGAACAAAGGGGTTTTATACAGTGTGGTACAAAAAATGTGGAACAATATTTCTTTTTAAAAAGACCTAAACCTGTAATTTATTAAACATTTAATATGAAATAATTATACATTTCTAACAAGTAAATTTAACACAAATACAAATTATTTAAATCAATTTAATACAATTTAAATAAAACAAAGACAAAAATGTCGATTTTCAATTTTAAGGACAAATCAACAATCTCGATATGTTTTGTGGATATTAATTCAAAATTTTGTTTTTATTAGAATTTCCAATAAAATAGACAGAGAAAAACTGAAACTAAAAGATTACTTGTAAAATTTTAAAAATTTGACGTTAATAAAAAAATTTCGACATTTTTGCCTTTGTTTTATTTAAATTCTAATTATTTATTAAAATGTTATCGGTTTGTGTTAAATTTATTTAGAAATGTTTAAGATATTTCATCTTAAATGTTTAATAAATTACAGAATCATTAAGATAGATTAGAATAGGCCTTATTAAGAAGAAACAAAGTGTTGCGTTTTTTTTGCTCCACAGTGTATTTTAAAAAAAATATTGTCAATTCAGATAAGTAGTTTGTTCCTTCTTATCTCGTTATAAAATAAGAGAGCTTACAGGTGTATGAACCTACTTACAATTTTCAATTAATTTTAATTTTAAAAAATAAATATTATTTTTGGAAATAAATTTTTTAGCTTAGATTGTAATTTATTTAGGCTATCAAACAACTTCAATTTACTATAATTACGAACATACTGATATACAAGGTTTCAACCAGCGATTAACTTGCGAATGACGATACCGGAAAAACATAAACGTTGTCTTTATGATAGTGGGTTTGTGTGTAGTTAAAAATATCATTATTTTACTACCACATTCAGGGCCGCCGAGAGCCTAGTTTGAATTCTAAGAATCAGAGGGAAAATAATTTTGACGTGACAACGTCTTACAAATCATGTGTCTATAGTGGCCTGTTTGGGAGGCATGCACGGAAAAGTTTAGTGGCTTGAATATCTCCCCTCTCTTAAGAGGTATAATTATGTTGAATACTCGGTTAGAAGGAAAGATTTTTCAGCTAAAGATTTCACCATTTATTTTTTTTCCTATCATTTTATTTTTCTGCGCTGCGGTAAATTCTAATTTGAAAGTTTAAACCCCTGTAGATTCCGAACGGCTAATCAGATCAGACTAAATGTGATGTCAATTTGTGCAGGAAGAAAAACTCTAATAGAATAAATAAAAAAATCCCCAGTAATTAGCTCTAAAATTAATTTAAATAATAAATTAATGTTTAAGAGATCAAATTCGTTAATAATAACCAAGGTAGCGTCTTTTGAGGGCTGGTAGATTTGAAGATCGAGTAGACAAGCCTCAGAAATTAAACAAATCTATTTTTTTGCTAAAATGATGAGATTACTTCTTTTCAGGTTATTAGGTTGCATAAATAATTAGCGAATTTTTTTTTTGTGCTACATTGAGTGAAGATGTTCTCGGTCTCGTGCATTTATTTACTTAAGAGTAATTATTATTATCTATTAATATTAAAATTCCATCATCTTCTAGAAAATAATTTAAAATTTTTTATTTTAAAATAAATAAAGGGAAAGGATGTCAGGCAAACAGGATAGCCTCTATCGAATGAAAACATTTCGGCTTTAATTAGATAATGTATTCATCAGTTCTTATGAGAATATATGGACCCTGTTAAGCATTAGTGTGTCAAGCGCCAAAAAAATAAAAAATTGAGTTAAACACGGAATATTGTTTCAAATCCTATAATTAATAGTAGACTAATTTTTATGGAATATGTCCTAAAAAAATTTATATTTAATGTTACTTGCACAATTGACAAAAAAATTATATATAATCCAATGAAAACAAAAAACTTTATAATGGTCAAAGCCCTATGAGCTCGTTTCCTGGCCAATCCCTTCCCTTCCTCTATTGACTCTGGTCCTAAATCTCGTAATAAGGTCTCGAATATTGAATTTTTATTATTATAAAATTATTTAATTTTTTTATATAAATAAGTCTAATTTATTTAAATCGTGTCAACAATCCTAATTAGTTGAAAAATTTCTATTATTTAATTTTATTGTTATAATATCCAATTATTATTAATTAATTAGATATCAAATAAATAATTAATTAATAACTTCAACTTGCCCCCGAGTTTGGCGTAGTAGGTAGCGTGCCTACCTCCTATACCAAACGTCGCGGGTTCGGACCCAGGCAGTCCGATGATTTTATTTAAGCCATTTGGATACCAGATGGCTTAAATAGAAATGCCTGAACCCCCAATATATATATTATACTTACAACGATTATCGTCTAAAGTCTTAAATGGCCTAAGTTGCCGAAAAGACTGTGTGAATGTGTGTGTGAGTGTGAGTGTGAATGAGAAAAAAAGTGTGAATGTTTAAAAAAAAAAAAAAAAAAAAAAAACTTCAACTAATTGGATTGTTGACATGATTAAATAATTTTAAATACACTTATTTATATAAAAAAATTAAATTAAAATTAAATAATTTTATAATAATAAAAAACTTTGTTCATTTTCTCAAAACTCAGTAGATGGCGCTTGACACACTAATTCGTAACAGGGTCCATATAGGCAATCTCAATGAAAAACACATTGAGATGCAGAGAGAGTTGTTATACAATAAATCAGGATATAGAAATTTTTTTTTGAGGGGGGGGGCCTGAACTTATTTTTAAATACTCCCCCCATACACAAAAAATTTTTAAAATATCAGATATTCCTCATCCCCGAGGGGCTTTCTCTCCAAATTTTCGTTGAATTTTTTTTTTTCCGTTTTCACCTGAGCCCCGATAGGCCCGGCTCCCTCAAAGGGGTCGTCTACATTTTACTTAACGCGTTAGGGGAGCGGTCTGGCCAAAACGTTACTAATTGTGACATGGGGAACTCGGGGGTTTCTCTAAGCGTGACATAATAATTCAAGGTTGAATTTATAAAATTTTGTTGAGTTTGAAAAGATAGGATGAGACTCGCATATTTAAAAAAAAAAGGCAAAATGATTTTTGTATAGGAAATTTTAAGAAAAAGTTTAAAACAAGTTTCGGTTTCGGGGGGGGGGGGGGGTAGTTCTATGTTGTGACATATTTGTAGGGGGGTTTGTTTCTATGTGACTAACTGTGACAGGGAGAGGGACTAGAATATCAACAAAAAAAAGGCGTTACGTAATGTGTGAACGACCCCAAAGGCAAATTTTCATTAAATTTTTTTTTTTTTTTTTAATCGAAATTTTTGCTGATTTTACCTGAGCCCCTATGGGGCCCGGCCCACTCGAAGACAAAAGTTTTATTAAAACATTGTTTATATATTAATATATTTCAATTTTTAATAAATAGGAGAAAAAACCAGCCAAAAAATTATTTTGTCACATAAAACGGGATGCTATTTGTTGGAATGTCATTTTTTTTTTCCTTATTTGTTTTTGTTTTGAAATTGACTTTTGTTTTGATTCCACTTCTTTGGAGAGACAGGGGGAAATTTTTTCAAATATTTCAAAAGAAAATTTAATGTACAGTATATAACAGTTTGGTCTATAGGTGTCAAAGTTATAAAGCCAATCCATGAGTTTACCAAAAAGTCGCAAAACTTCCCTCTCTTAATTAGATATATATTTGTTTTTGTTGTGATGACATTTTTTTTTTTAATTTTTGTTTTTGTTTTTTTGCCGTTTTGTTTTGAGTTTGACTTTTATATAAAATAAAAAAAAAGACGGGATGCGAACCCCTACCTCTAATACAAGAAACAAGAGCTCTACTACTGTGCTCCGACTCAGGCGTTTAATGAAATTTAAAAGAAATAATTATTGACACTACATACAGAGTTTGAAGCCTAAATTAAAGTTGTGAAAATTATTTTTTATTATACCTAGATAAAATTAAAAAAAAATTATATAACATTTAGACGAATTCATACTCTCTTATTAGCCTAATCGAATGATCTCAGTTTTTATTAATTATTGTTGTCGTTGTTATTAAATATAGCGTTTACATACAAATTAATTCTCAGATTTTAAGGTCAAACTAATTTTTTAGAAAAAAATAAAAAGAATTTTTTTTTATAATTCCGTTATAATAGTTTTATATAATTGCGAATCTTCATTTATTTCCTCTTGATGCGATCTAAATCTGGTTAATTATACACTTGGTTTTAATATTTATTTTTGTATTTAGGAGTGAAAGATGAAACTTTAGGAAATTGTAGTGAGAAGTCCCTAAGTGCCCCCGGGTGTGGCGTAGAAGGTAGCGTGCCTACCTCCTATACCAAACGTCGCGGGTTCGGACCCAGGCAGTCCGATGATTTTATTTAAGCCATCTGGATACCAGATGGCTTAAATAAAAATGCCTCAACCCACAATAGATAATATTTATTACAACGGTTATCGTCAAAGTCTTAAATGGCCTCAGTTGCCGAAAAGACTGTGTGAATGTGTGTGTGAGTGTGAGTGTGAATGAGAAAAAAAGTGTGAATGTTTAAAAAAAAAAAAAAAAAAGTCCCTAAATATTCTATTATTGCGTCAGGAATAATAATAAAAATCAAATATTAATACAAAAACTGAAAATTTTCATAGAGAAATGATTTAAATAAATATATTTATTATAATTATTCATCGGACTGCCTGGGATCCGAACCCGCGTCTTTTAAGGCGTTCGTTACCTCTTAAAAAATCTGGTGTGACTGGCGCACAGCACACAACTTTCTCTTACCCTTCGGTAAGAGAAAGTTGTGCACCATGCTGGTTACACCAGATTTTTTGTGTCGAGATATATTTAGTTTCCCATAGCACCTTAGTTTCAAACTTGCATTTTTAAATGTTGACTGCTTCAAATAAACTATGGTTATTTTTCAAAATTTTAATCTCATATTTGGACATTTTATACACAATATAGAATCGTAAATAAATACAAAATTTCATAAGAATTGGAAAATAAAATTTTAAATGCCTAAAAAGTTCTAAAGGGGACCCCCCTTTTGAATCGAAATTAACATACAAATCCCTATAGGAAATTAACATTGTTTCTATGCGAAGATAAGGTGGAAAGGGAATTTAAAAAAGAGTAGAGAGAGACGAATAATGTTTGCAAGTGAGAGAGAGACATATATGTTTTCTTTGAAACAATTAAAGACACAAATAAATTTAAAAAAAATGGGAATTTAAATAATAATTGATTTTTAATCTAATAAAAAAAAAAAGATTTAAATTCCGTTACCATGGCAACCATTTCTATCTTTCCTATGAAGAACAAGAGTAAAGTGGTCTTCAGAAGATTTCAACGGCAAAATGAGAATATACATTTTAAAGAGCATCTAAAAAATAGTTCATTTATGAATTTTAAAAAAAAATCCCTTGGAGGGAATTTTGAGGAAAATCGAAAAAAACTGAAAAAGTACATCAGTAAAGTACTAGTACTTTTTGGCCGATTTTGTTCAAAAGCTTATTTTGAGATTCTTCAAAGGTACCTAAGTTAAATATAAAATTTCAATCCGCTAGCTCAACTCCTTCATGCTAAAAATCTGTCCACACACACATCAACCCCCCCCCCCACACAACACACACACACACACACACACACACACACACACACACACACACACACACACACACACACACACACACACACACACACACACACACACACACACACACACACACACACACACACACAGACCAATTTTCGGGACCCACTTTTTGGACTCAGGGGACCTCAAAACATGTATATCCATCAAAATCTGGACATCGAATTTTTGACATGATCGCAATACTTTCTCTCTCTATATATTTCATATAGGGTATGAGAAAGTAAAAATGGGAATTTAAATAATAATTGATTTTTAATCTAATAAAAAGAAAAAAGATTTGCCCTCGGGGCATGGCGTAGAGGTTAGCGTGCTAACCTCATATACCAAACGTCGCGGGTTCGGACCCCAGGCAGTCCGATGTGATTTTATTTAAGCCAATTGGATACCAAATGGCTTAAATAAGAATGCCTGGACCCCTTAATTGTATCCTAATAAATAACGGATATCGTAAAAGTCTTATATGGCCTGAGTTGCCGAAAGACTTATATGAATGTGTGTAGTGTGAGTGTGAATGAGAAAAAAGAGTGAATGTTTTAAAAAAAAAAAAAAAAAAGAAAAAGATTTAAAATTCCGTTACCATGGCAACCATTTCTATCTTTCCTATGAAGAACAAGAGTAAAGTGGTCTTCAGAAGATTTCAACGGCAAAATGAGAATATACATTTTAAAGAGCATCTAAAAAATAGTTCATTTATGAATTTTAAAAAAAATCCTTGGAGGGAATTTTGAGAAAATCGAAAAAAAAACTGAAAAAGTACATCAGTAAAGTACTAGTACTTTTTGGCCGATTTTGTTCAAAAGCTTATTTTGAGATTCTTCAAAGGTACCTAAGTTAAATATAAAATTTCAATCCGCTAGCTCAACTCCTTCATGCTAAAAAATCTGTCCACACACACACCCCCCCCCCCCCCCCCCCCCACACACACACACACACACACACACACACACACACACACACACACACACACACACACACACACACACACACACACAGACCAATTTGCGGGACCCACTTTTTTTGGACTCAGGGGACCTCAAAACATGTATATCCATCAAAATCTGGACATCGAATTTTTTGACATGATCGCAATACTTTCTCTCTCTATATATTTCATATATAGGGTACAGAAAGTAAAATATGTTGAAATACATAGAAATCAAAGATTCAGCCCAATCGGAGGTGGTATTTACGATATTCTATCCAAAAATCATTCATTCGTGAAAATCTGTAGCTTCAGAAGCGCCTAAAGCCCTCGGGGCTTGGTGTAGAGGTGTTGGGCGTGCTAACCTCGTATACCAAAAGTCGCGGGTTCGGATCCCAGGCAGTCCGATGATTTATTTAAGCCATTTCGATACCAAATGGCTTAAATAAGGAAATGCCTGGAGCCCCAATAGATATATTTACAAATAACGAGTATCGTTTAAAGTCTTAAATGGCCCAAGTTGCCGAGAAGACTGTGTGAATGCGGAAAAAAAGAAAAGAAGCGCCTAAACGATAGGCAACCCAGAGTGATTTTTTACCAGACTGATAACTTTTTTGTTTGATTTATATATTTTAATCAAATTCATTAGAGACGATTTTGAGAAACTCAAAAAGTGCTTCCATTAAAGTACTATTATACTTTGGCCGATTTTATTTAAGAGCTTATTTTCGTGTAACTTAAATATTATAAAATTTCAACACATAGATCTTTTTCTTTTTGCTCTAATTTGATCTCTCACAGATATACAGACAAAAATAAAGGTGTTAAAATTTTAAATACTGTTCGAAATGATAAAGAATATTTTATTTTCTTTAAAAATTTATTCATTTGAGTGAGTTCTGGAATTCTAAATAAAAAAAAAAAATGAAACAAATTCTGAAATTATTCTTGAAACGTCTTTCCCTTTATTCGAAATACATACTGTATTAATCGATCAACCTGGACTGACCTCACAGTTAAAAATGTACAAGTTATGGCAGATTTTTAATGAAGTATGTATAAACTGGTTCTAAAGGTCAAGGGGTTCGCATCTCGTCGCATGCTTAGAATTTATTTCATTTGAATTGGATGACCAATCAATTGAAATAAATACAGTCTAAATGTCCTCAGATGCCTAAAAAGACTTTAAATTAAATAATAAATAAAAGGATGTGTAGAGGCGAGGCAGCCTAGTCTGATTGCTTTATAAATTAGCCAGAAACGTTTCGGTGCTCCATCTTCATTCCTAAAAATATTAAAAAGATGGTGTTAATAAATGCAATGAATCTTTTCGTTTAGTGGGTCGTTCCTTGCGGGGGGACAGAACGTGTACTTGCACTGGGCGGCAAAATCAGGAGGAGAAAAAGAAAAAAAAAGATATTTAAAATCCCCTGTCAAAATGCATAGTGATAAAATCGAATAAACCAAATAATACCACATACTACACACTACAACAATAATACTTTTATTTGCTTTGCAGTTAAATTTTTAATAAACCGGTTAGTCAAGTAATTATCAGTTCGGGGCCGGGACTAGGGGGATTTTTTGGGGGGGAGGGGGGCAAAATTTAATTTGCCGCCCCCTCCTTAAAATTTATCCCTGATCTCAAAAATTTTCCGCAGAACCAAATTTTTCCCTTCCGCAAAACAATATTCCTTACTTTTTTTTTAAGGACGCTTAATTTTTGCCCACCCGCGGAGACGCATAATTTTCGGCCGCCCGCGGAACATTTTCTCTTGCGCGGAACCAAAATTTCTTTCCCGTCCGGAAAAATATTTTACCTTTTTTTTAGAGACGCTTAATTTTTGCCATCCGCGGAACCAAAATTTTTTATCTTTCTTTATTTGCCGCCCCCTGATATCTGCCGCCCGGGGCTGCCGTGCGCCCCCTCCCCCCCCCCTAGATCCGGCCCTGTATCAGTTGCCCAATTTATAGAAAGTACACATTTACATTATATTTTGATTAATTTTCCTATATATTTAACCAACAAATTTGTTATTGAGTACATTTTTTTAAAAAAAAATTTGTTTTGAGAATATGTGCTTTCAAGTAGCTTTGAGGGCAAGGTTAGATAAGAAGATGGGGAGCGCCAAATTTTTTTTCCCTGTCC
>JAKCPI010011659.1:0-11059 GCA_023213315.1 Euborellia annulipes | reverse complement strand
TTTTATACTCGATCGCCAACTCAGCCAGGAAATGCTCTCATATTAGAATTTTATGGAAAAAAAGACAAAGAAAAATAATCAAACTTAAAAATGTAAGACCGGGGAATAACCAAGAGCGGATCCAGAGGTGTTCCTCGGGGGGGGAGCAATCTGGTCTGACTGGTCGCACAGCACATAATTTTTTCTTAATTTCGGTCATTTAAAGGCGCATTCTGTACTTGTTTGCCAGAATATAAATACAAATCAAATTTTTAAGTTTTAATTTTTAAAATTTTACATTAAAAATAATTTTTTTTTTCGAAAAATCTCGGGGGGGGGGGGGTAATTAACCCCTTTACCCCCCCCCCCCCCTTTGTATCCGCCCTTGGGTATAACACAGATGATTAAAAAACAATTATTTGAATTAAAATTCAATAAAAAATATATAACAAACAAGGCCGGTTTCTGGCAAGGGCGGATACAGGGGAAAGGGGGTAATTACCCCCCCCCCCCGAGATTAAAAAAAATTATTTTGTAATGTAAAATTTTAAAAATTAATACTTAAAAATTTGATTTGTATTTATATTCTGGCAAACAAGTATAGAATGCGCCTTTAAATTAGCAAAATTAAGAAAAAATTGTGTGCTGTGCGACCAGTCACACCAGATCCCCCCCCCCGAGAAACACCTCTGGATCCGCTCTTGATTTCAGGAATTCTCTCCTTATTGAATGCCACCCGAAGTGCGTGGAACGCGCGCAAATTTTTGTGCAAAATACCTACCCCCCCCCCCCCCCCCCCCCCTCAACCTACTTTGCCTAGTGGTAAATCCGTCCGAGCTAACAAACGTCAATAGATCTAATTTTTTATGCATTTGATATTAAAAACTTAATTTCCTGTTAAAAATATTTGTATTCATTATTACTTAGAGCTATTTTCAGATAAAATTTGAAGAGGCGTCATATTAGCTAATATCATTTACTGGCATCAATTTCTATTTTTAATACCTGCTTTCCTAAATTTACAATTCCAAACAGGTTTTGTTGAATAAAAATACTTTTGTGAATTTTCATCTCTTTTTTAAATATTACATAGCGCCCAGTTCTTTTATTTAAGCACGAGTTATTAACGAATTTTGTTATTTATTGATCCCGATATGCGATATGACTCCTCTATTTCTTATTTATTTTGGTCCCCAAATCGATATCCCTCTCTCTCAATAGTCCTTATTAGACAATCTTATGAAATGCATCCAGAAATATCTTTCAAGGGTGGAGGGGGTGGCAAAAAAATCATTTTTCGTTTAAATCCAAATCGATTGATAGCTCCACCCCCTCGCCTTTTATGTGGTATCCAACATTTCAAGGCAATAACTATTTTTTTATCTGATTAAATTCCACAAATAGTTTAGTTCTTAATTATTGTTGTTGTTTTTTATTGTATCCGGGTGTATCTGTGTTCTTATCGGACCTTTGGTGGCGGCTTGATAACTAGTTTAGATTTATTAAAATATAAAATAAATTTCCTAGGTGTTTATTTTTTCCTATTTTCATTTATTTATCTAATTTGATTAATATTTTTATTTATTTATTTAATCTTGCCATTTCAAAAATATGTGAAAGGAGGCGCGCCTCGACAATAATAGATAATCTAAACAAATATTTATTTATTATTGGATAGTAGTACTCTTGCATAAAACTTTACCTGCAGCATTGAATTAAATTATAAATAGACTACGTTATAGTTGAAACAAATTTATTAGCAATAAATAATATTAGGAAAAAAGTAAATACTCAAAACAGAGGATAATATATGATCCGGTTGATGATTTAACTTGTTTATTTTTGGCTTAAAATAAAAATGCAAATGACTTGAGGCTGAAATCTTACATATTTAAGTGGCAATCCTATTTTTGTAGTGTTGAGAATTTTGATGCGATAAAAAAAATAAATATATTTTACTTTTTGTTGTAATTATGATGTTAAATAACGCAATGGCTTTGATACTGTCTACATGCAGTTAGTTGAATTTATAATGGCTAAATGCTACATGTATTTTATTTTATCTCTACTTTATACCTAATTATATACATACAGTTGTTCAATAAATACAAATACGAGTACCCGCAAATCTTTCTCATTTCCTATTCAGTATCTGCATATCTCTATTTTCTAAAAAATGCACAGCACATAACTTTTTCTTACCTTCGGGAATCGAAAGTTGTGTTCTGTACTTGTCACACCAGATTTTTTGTGTCGACATGTATTTAGTTTCCGACAGTACGGTACATTCGATTATCAAGGTGTAAAATTTTTATAAGTATGGGAAAATATTTATATTTTGTTACCATGGCAACCATTTCTCCTATCTTTTCTATGAAGTATAAGAGTAAAGTGGTCTTCAGAAGATTTCAATGCCAAAATGAGAATATATATTTTAAAGAGAATCTAAAAAATAATTGATTTATGATTTTAATCAAATTCGTTGGAGCGAATTTTGAGAAAATCGAAAAAAATAACTGAAAAAGTACATTTCTCTTTGGCCAATTTTGTTCAAGAGCTTCGTGTTACGTCTTAGGGGTGTACCTAACTTAAATATAATAACTTCAACTTCCTAGCTCTTTTTGTTCTTGAGATATTTTGTTCACAGACAGACCATGTCGCGAAAACCATTTTTTTGGAACTCAAAACGTGTGTATCCATCAAAATCTCGAATTAATGTTTTTTATTATTCTAAAATTTCTTTGTAGTTTTTTTTTCAGGTATTTTGCTGTTCCTCGGCGGGATCTAAAGAAATTGACTTAAGTTTAAATTAAACCATCAATTCATAGCAGAGACAATTTATTGGTTGACGAGGATGCATCCTGTTCGTTTCGGCCAGCAATAGGCCTTTTTTTTTTTTTTTTTTATTTTAAAAAAAACATTCACACTTTTTTCTCATTCACACTCACACTCGCACACACATTCACACTGTCTTTTCGGCAGCTCAGGCCATATAAGACATTTACGATAACCGTTATTTATGAATTTATATATATTAGGGTCCAGGCATTTTTATTTAAGCCATCTGGTATCCAGATGGCTTAAATAAAATCATCGGACTGCCTGGGGTCCGAACCCGCGACGTTTGGTATATGAGGTTAGCACCTCTACACCACGCCCCGTGGGCAGCAATAGGCCTTCATCAGAACCATATTTGTTTCAAATTTAACACAGTATATTACATTTACAATTTTATATTATAATTAAATGATTATAATTTGTATTTAATTTCTGCTATCAATTGATGGTTTGATTTTATCTTCCGACAATTCCTTTAAATCCCGCCGTGCAACAGCGAAATACCTGAAAAAAAAACTACAAAGAAATTTTAGAATAATAATATAAAAGAGGTGTTACATCGTTTTCCAAGATTATTAATGTTTTTTTTTCTTTCTAATAATTAGAACTGTGAGTTGAAAAACAAAACTAAAAACCCAAAAATTAAATAAAATAAATTTTGTGGAACCTGAGACGATGATTGATTGCGCTGGGATTTTTTAGTGGTAGTAGTGAGTTTTTAACCAAACAGCACCATTGTGTTGAGTCAGAAAATATTAAAATTTGAAAAAAAAAAAAATTACCTTTTTCTCTACCCTCTACACTACTCCACTAATGTACATTATGTACAGTGCATATCGCTGAAGGATAATTTAAAAGCCAGATTCGCTTCACTTTCAAAAAAGTAAAATTACTCAAAATGTATTTATAATTTACCGCGGCCCTTAAAAATTCAGGGGGCAGATTATATCTTTAATATTATTCTAAAGAAAATGTTTTTGATAAACATTTGGAGGTCCATTTGCCGAATTCATTACAAAAACTTTTCCATTATTTAAAGCTATCCAATCTATGTTGTTTGTTCTGAGATCGAAATATGTACAATTAAGCGGATATTACGCAAATTATATTTTTTTCTTACCATCTCAAATCCATCCTTATGAAATTCTTAAGAATTCTTCCCTGGCATCTACAGTCGATTATTCAGTAAATATAGGGCAATATATTAGGCAAAAATTAATTTAAATAAAATATCGTCTGACTAAAATTAAATATAATAATCTTAAATGTCGGTATGACCTCGGATGCCGAAAGGCAAATTAAGTCGATATAATAATATTTTTTGCTAAATACATTTTCATCAAATTACGAATATTGTAAAAAGTGCACATAGTCCTTGAAGAAAAAAAAAACGGATATTTGATTCATTATTTATTTTTCTCAATGTTTTTCACGTAGATTTCTCAAATATTTATATTTTTAGGGAATTATTCATAGAATAAATATACACATTTATTTTTTTCGTTTAAAAATATCATTATTTTTTTCTTTAATAAACAATTTGATAGGCAAATAAATTTATCAGAAGGGGAAAAAGCACCACTTCAAAATAAAAATATATTTATTCGTATAATTATCAATTTAGATTCTGAATCTCTGCCAAGGTTGTCTACTCCTGGAACAAATAACATATTTTTTATTATAAAAATAAAATCTAGTATGAAGCTAAATTATAATAAACCGATGTGACTAGCACAGTATCGACGAGCTTAAGTTCGAGAAATAAATTGTTTGGCTGTCTAGGATTCATAGGCGCCCGAACTGGAAGGTGGGGGGAGCAAGTGTACATTGCCCCCCCCCATGCTGGAGGGGCAGAGGGGGCAATATGTCTTCTTTTATTTTAAAGAGTAGGAAATTCATTTTTTTCCAAAATACTTTATATAGACCCTATTGTATTTCTAATTTCTATAAACCAAATTCGGCCGTGTCTTGAATATTGTTCCCACCTTTGGCGAGGGGCGTCGAAAGACGCTCTCTCCTCCTTGGAAGCCATACAGAGGCGTGCAATTAGACTGATAGGTGATTCTACCCTTACTGCATCCCTACAGTCACTAGATCATAGAAGAAGAGTATCTTCACTATCTCTCTTCTACAGGTATTACCATGGTCAATGCTCTGCCGAATTAAAATCAATTATCCCACCCAATGCAACATATTCACGGAACACAAGAGAGGCATCTTCCCAGCATCCCTATGCTGTTCAGATCACGACTAACAGAACAAAACAATTTCATTCTTCCTTTGTCCCCATGACCTCCCGTGATTGGAACAAGCTCCCTGCGTCTATCTTCCCCAAAACCTACAATCTTCAGACTTTCAAGTCTAACCTCAACGGGCATCTTCTCAGTTCCCGGAGTTGAGTTTCCCCTTTATGCTTCTCCTTTTGTTTTTATTTTCTTCCTGGCTGCATGTGACTATTGGTCTTCGGACCTTATGCACCCATTCCAAAAAAAAAAAAAAAAAAAAAAAAAAAAAAAAAAAAAACACTTTATATTGATTTAAAATAATAAAATTAAAAATATTTTTTTCCTTCAAATAGTATAAAACAAATCTACTATACCGGGTGGGCCAATAGTGCGTGGACGGAAGATTGTGGGCTTATTAACGGACATTTTTAAAATTTGTTGATCGCACATAATGTGGGGCCTTTAGGGCTACAAATTAAAAAATATTTTCGTTCCAATTGCACCTCATATACAGGGTGGTCCATATCAAAGTTATGTTTTTTTAAATAGAACGCCCTGTATATATTTGCATTTTTGGATTCTACGGCCAATTTTAGTATGAGTTTATGTCATGCAATGTATTCCAAACCAAACCATTTAGCCACAAATCGGCCTTTAGTGAAAAAACTGCTGTCTGAAAAAAATTGAATATCTCGCGAACCATAAGACTTAGGGGACTGTTCTTTTGTGAGGTTACTAACCATGAAATGTACTAATGTAGGCCAGATGGGTAACCCGAAACTATTCTTATGTTGGGAAAAATGGCCATGCCAATTTGGAAAATTTCAATCATGGATAACTTCATTTTTTCAAATGGAACATGCTACTTTTTTTATGCCATGGGACGTGAAATTTAATTATCTTTCAGCTGATATAAGGTTGTCTATATCTATCTTTGGTAGTTTTCTTTTTATTCCAAAATATCTGATAACGAAAAAAAAAAAAATTTATTATAGACAAAATAATTGAAAAAAAAATCCAAACTCAAAACAAAATTGTAATAAATGGAAAAAATATGCTAAATATTCGAAATAGGGTTGGTAGATTCGGAGGCTGAATCGATTTTCGATTTTCGATTTTTAAAATCGAAACCAAATAATCGATTTTTAAAAAAATCGATTTTTGCCTTAAAAAAATCGATTTTAATCGATTTTCGATTTTTTTACAAAAAATCTTTCACTATGCCCATAAGTTGATTTTAAGGTTCTGCTTACAATTTCCAAGCGCTTGTGGAACAAGAAAAATAGAACGTTGCATCACTGATGCCCAAATCAATTTATTCACTTCTTTAAAAACCAACACATTGTATATGGTATAACATATTTAGCGTTTATAACTTAAGTTTTAACGTTATAACGTAAATTTTAACAAACCAAGAGAACTAAACATCAGCTTCTATATTTCTTAAAAAATCTGGTGGGACTCGTCGCACAGTACAACTTTCTCTTATCTTCAGTAAGCGAAAGTTGTGTTCTGTGCTTGTCACACCAGATTTTTGTGTGGACATATATTTAGGTTCCGACAGTAAGCTTAAGGTACATTTGAATTCAAGATTTTTTTCTAAAACACCCTTTTTTTCTCATTCACACAGTCTTCTCGGCAACTTAAACTATTTAAGACTTTTACGATATACGATATCCGTTATTGATAATACACACATATTAGGGGTCCAGGCATTCTTATTTAAGCCATTTGGTATCCAAATTGCTTAAATAAAATCATCGGACTGCCTGGGGTCCGAATCCGCGACTTTTGGTATACGAGGTTAGCATGCTAACCACTACACCAAGCCCCGAGGGCTGAATCCAAGATTAAAATTTATAAACATGGGGAAATATTTATATTTTGTTACCATTGCAACAAATTCTCCTATCTTTCCTATGAAATACAAGAGTAAAGTGTACTTCAAAATGAGAATATACATTTTAAAGAGCATTTAAAAAATAATTGATTTTTGAATTTTAATCAAAATCGTTGAGGCTATTTTTAAGAAAATCAAAAAAACCTGAAAAACTACCTCAGTAAAGTACTAATACTTTTTGGCCAATTTTAATTAACCGCTTATATTCTCGCTCGAGGGGGTGTCTATCTTAAATTCCAACCTCATAGCTCAAATCCTTCAAGCTTAAAATTGAACACAGACGGACAGATCATGTCGCTAAAATCACTTTCTTGGAAAATCGAAAATCGAAAATCGGCCGTCAAACATCGATTTTTTCGATTTTTTCAAAACACTGAATCGATTTCGATTTTAATCGAAAATCGAAGCTCAAAATCGATTTTCGATTAAAATCGAAATCGATTCGACCAACCCTAATTCGAAAATGTCTTTAAATTTCCCTTAAAATCATTTATTAGAACTTCTCGAAAAAGAAATTAGGGTTATGTTCAGGTTAGGAGGTGCGCCATCTTGTTGACAAATCATAACCCGAATTTGAGCAAGCGGGACTTCTTCGGTGAGTTCTAATAAATGATTTTAAGGGAAATTTAGACATTTTCGAATATTTAGCATATTTTTTCCATTTATTACAATTTTGTTTTGAGTTTGGATTTTTTTTTCAATTATTTTGTCTATAATAAATTTTTTTTTTTTTTTCGTTATCAGATATTTTGGAATAAAAAGAAAACTACCAAAGATAGATATAGACAACCTTATATCATCTGAAAGATAATTAAATTTCACGTCCCATGGCATAAAAAAAGTAGCATGTTCCATTTGAAAAAATGAAGTTATCCATGATTGAAATTTTCCAAATTGACAAAGCCATATCTCCCAACATAAGAATAGTTTCGGGTTACCCATCTGGCCTACATTAGTACATTTCATGGTTAGTAACCTCACAAAAGAACAGTCCCCTAAGTCTTATGGTTTGCGAGATATTCAATTTTTTCCAGACAGCAGTTTTTTCACTAACGCCCGATTTGCGGCTAAACGGTTTGGTTTGGAATACATTGCATGACATAAACTCATACTAAAATTGGCCGTAGAATCCAAATATGCAAATATATACAGGGCGTTCTATTTAAAAAAACATAACTTTGATATGGACCACCCTGTATATGAGGTGCAATTGGAACGAAAATATTTTTAATATGTGGCCCTAAAGGCCCCACATTATGTGCGATCAACAAATTTTAAAAATGTCCGTTAATAAGCCCACAATCTTCCGTCCACGCACTATTGGCCCACCCGGTATAGTCTAAAAAATTTTTTGATAAAATCACTAGCAAATTTTTTATAATTTTATTTTTATTCAAATAGTGATTTTATTTAAAATTATTTTAGGCCTTATAGTAGATTTGTTTTATACTATTTGAAGAAATTAAATATTTTTAATTTTCTAAAAAATTTTTTGCCCCCCCTGATTCAAATTCGTTCCGGAGCCCCTGCTAGGATTAAAGGAACCCAAAAGAGACAGAATCGAAATGCCGTCAGGAACCACTATCTCCATTAATCCATTAATTATTATTGTTATTTGAAATTCCTATCCGGATACCCGTTTATTTACCCGTACGTACATAGAACCAGTGGAGGTGCTTTCGTGCACGAAGACACACACCTCAAACCCAACAGGCCTCTGGCCGAGTCATCCACTGGTACCCCGGGAAGTTACATTTATTCCCTATCTCTAACTCCTCCTCCTGCGTTCATTTCTAGTTAACGAGCTGGTCTTTATTTCTGGTTCCACTCTGTTCAGGGAATCTTCTTTACGTCCCTTCCACAGGACGGGATGTCACAGCAACACCCTCTCCTCGTAGAGTTGACTGGGGGCTATTGTGGTGAGATCCATTATTCCAATACAGGGCAGGGCGTATTTGAGGATTTGAAATATTTTATTTAATGAAAAAATCTCGTACGCTCAGGTGTTGAGGGATCTTCTTTGTAGAATCCGACGCCCTAGCCCGCTACATCAGCGAGCCCTCTCAATCCATTAATAATCTATTAAAATGTAATGGAATCCAAATAAAAGGCTTTTTTCGGCCCAGGATGTATGAATGAAGAAAGGCAGGTTTTATTTCCTCAATCCACTCACTCGTTTTACATTCTTTTGTTGCGAATGCCACTTTTGAATATTTGATTTTACTCAGATCTTTTTTCATCTCCTCTTCCGAATTATTTATTATCAAGTTACACGAAGATGTATTTTTTAATTTTATTATTTAATAATCCATTCAGCACGCATTAAAAAACAAATTCGTCATTTTTTTGACATCTTTTTCCTGTTTCTCTCGTAATCAAATTTTATAAAAAGCAGAGTGTGAAATATTACACAAAAGTGGTTGTTGATGTTAATCTATTTTCGTCTATCGGATTGGCGGTTCCTCTGATTGATTCGCAGAGTTCTGGTCTCCCGGGAAACGGCTGCCGGCAACGGAACGTTAGGCACCAGGTTGACGTTAACGTTAACGTTAATGCTGCCGCCTGGGAGGACCAGGCTCGGGCTCGGCTTACTTGAATCGATAGAAATTAAAAATAAACACGCCGTTGGCATAGCTGGACGCAGGGAAGAATAACTCCAACAGTGTTTATGGTTTATACATAGAACCAGTGGAGAGCTGTTAAATAAGTTGTTCCCATGGGTAAACATCCCAAGGAGGTGGAGAATGTTTTTATTTTCTCTCTCGAAACAATCAACTTTCATAAAACGTTTTTATTTTTATTCTTTAGAGAGAGATAGAGAGTCATTTAGGGAAGTCTTCTAATCTTATAAAAATTCATTTGCTTTAGAAATATTCGTCCGTTGCAAGGACAAAGCTCTAGGTTTTTAATCTTTTTAAATTAAAAACATTTTCATATCTATTCGTCCAGATTTACGTATATGCCGCAGAATGAGGGAATTTATGTAAGCTGATTTACTTGCTTCCAGTTTAAATTATTTATTTTCAATCAGGGGTTCTAAACATTATTATTTTGAAATGTTTGTTCCTATTCATTAAAAAAAAAAGGATTCGATTCTGTTTCGGCCCATCATTTCTACTTTGTGTTCTTTTGATCTGCGAAAACGAGAACTCTCTAAAGCAAAGGGAAATGATTTTGGAGGGGGGTAAAACGAGGTGGTAGAGTAGTCGCATCCTCTTTTTTTTGTTTAAAAAAACACACACTCTTTTCCCATTCACACTCACATTCACACAGTCTTTTCGGACACTTAGGCCATATAGGCCTAAGACATTAAACGACACTCATTATTTGTAAATATATCAATTTGGGTTTAGGGCATTCTTATTTAAGCCATTTGGTATTCAAATCATCAAACTGCCTGGTATCCGAACCCTCGACCTTGTAGTCGCACCTTAAGATAACGTCTCTAGCCTAGGGGTGTGGGTTCGGACCCCAGATAGCTCAATGAATATTTATTTAAATCATTTCGATTCCAAATGCTGTATAATAAATACTCCTGGGCAGTTTGTATCATTCAAAGCCGATATGTTCTAATTTAAGATGACGAAAAAACTTTTAAAAAACTTGAAAATTGAAAATATCAAGAATAAAATTTAAAAATTCTGGTGCCAAAGGTCAAGGGCATCCCGTCCCAGACGGAAAATTTATTTCAATAGAATTGGATATCAATCGAAATAATTTTTCAAAATTTTTATTTATTTATTAAAAAATACTTAAAATAGAGAGGAGGAGTTTCTTAAGAAATTATTAATTGGTATTGCCTGCAGTGGCGTCATTTTAACTTTTTCTGAGAGGGGGGGCAAACATATTTTTTTCTTACAATTTCCTTACAAATAGGTGCTCGAATTAGGCCAAAAGATATTTAATTTAATTAAGTGTTTAATTTTGTACAGTTTGTATACTCGTAGATATATATTGAATAATATAAAATGCCCCCTGCCCCCCCACCCAAATGACGCCACTGATCGCCTGTATTATTATAATTCGTCAGGCATTGCTTCTTATATTTTAAACCAGGTCCATTTTTTTGTCCTTTTCGGGAATAAAACTAATGAGGAAGAGACTAGCTATCCTATAT